>NIUQ01000593.1:0-45197 GCA_002796945.1 Plectus sambesii | reverse complement strand
AAGCAAAATTGTTCTTTGCTGTTCTATGCTACCGAGCGAGTGGCTGGTCTTTCTGCCCTGTGAACGTTACTTTCTTCTTCACACAAGTTGCAAAGGCTAAAATAGTGGAAGATTCAACAATGTCACAAGCGAACGCCACACTGACGTTAAAGCAAATGTACGCCTCAACATTGCTCAGCTACGAACTTTATATGGCAATCGGCGGGATTGCGATTTTCACCAACATCATAATTGTCATCATTTTCTCGTCTTCGTCTCTCCTTCGAGTCAAGTATCAGTTGCTGATCGCGCTCGCGATTGGAGATCTAATCAACGGAGTTGCATTCGTTGTAGCGGGCTTTAACAAAAAAAGCTTTATTCTGTCAATAACTAACAATACCGCCATGGTGCGGACTGTATGGGCATGCGCAACTGAATTGTATTCCGTACTGTTAATATTGGGCGCCCAGTGGCCGGCCTGCGTCACACTGCTTTTGGGCTTAGAGCGTTTCGCGGCAGTTCACTTTCCCATATGGTACAAAGTGAACATAAACGGAAAGGCGCGTTTCAAAATGGTTGTGATTAGTGTAATGTTTTCTCTTATCTCCCTAGGGGTCGCTCTCGCTCAGTCTTATATATTCTTTGGTAAGAATTATACTTTTTCCTTGTGCACTATATCGGGCGCCTATCAAAAGTACTACACAACGTGGAATTACATTGTTACCGTGTTCGGGCATCTTATTGCTTTCGGCTTGAATGCAAGCGCGTTTCTGACTGCCAAAAGCAAATCGCGATTGATTAAGTCGGGACTGAGCGCCGTGATGAGCAAGGAGATTACCTTAGTGAGACTTATGCTTAGCATTTCGTTTGTCTCTGCACTGCTTGTCGCTGTTCCAAATGTTATTCTTTGGGGCCAAAGCTGGTTTTGGAACGTCGGTTACGACTCTCTCGGCTTTATCTATGTGTCCTTTTGTGCCAGTTCCGCCATCAGTATCCTAATTTATATCTTCTTCAATAAGGACTTTCGCGCGCAGCTGTTCCGCTTCATCCCTTTTGGTCCATGGTCGAAGTCCGCTGTAACCACCGTCGATCCTATTACAATCCACAATACGGCCGGCAGCACTAACACGCGAGCTAGCATTGTACACAAACACAGCTCCGTTATAATGCACTCTTAAGTTTAACGTTACTGTAATGGATTTGTCGTTCTCGTTGCTGTTGATGATTAAAAGTGTTCTGTTGTTTTTCTATCAGTTTTTTGAATGCTTCGTTTCCGGTGTTAAGTGATGTTCTGTTAATTTCCTAACACATAGATGTTCGCGTTTATTCGGAGAATGGATAGAATGGGGGCGGATTTCCCCCCGCCTCCTCTCCGGAAAGTCCATCTTCCCAATCAGGCTTCTCTCCGCTTCAGAAATAGAATTTGGACTTTTGCTGAACATGTTTTTGATGTCAATTATCTCACGCCTGGTGTAGTGGTTTAAGAAAGACCGAAATTTAATTGAATGCATGAAAATTCGATTTCCACCTGTCTTCAAAGCTCTCACCCCATAATTTGTAAATTTTGCCCGTTACCTTTGCAGTACTTACTCCGTGTATAGTTCGAAGCATTGTGGTTCACTGAATAAAAGATTCAGGCTATCGTTGCATGTTCACATCTGTTTCCCAGCCTTTGTATGTGTTCAATTAAAAACTCTCCTGGGAATTTGCGCTCGCGCAAGCTAATAAACGCTAGCAACATGAAAGTAGATAACAATCGTTGATAAAACAGGTACGAAGCCAATTTGAGTGATATTTGGGTACTGAAAAGTATTCGTTATGCTTTTCAAGTTCTGTGGTCACACTAGTGTAGTTGTTTATGCCGATAAATGGGGGACCGACGGATTTGACGGTTATATACCATTATAAACGATTTTTATTGTGTGAAACAAAACATAGGTCAAATTTCAGGACCTGGCAAACGTGATCGTTATAGGCGAATTACCGTTATAAGTGAGACCGGTATAAACGATTTACACCGTAATGTAAGGATTGCGCGGGCAAAGCTTACGATAGCCGCAAAAAAGTATTGCAAGCAACGTGTAGTGGGGCGCTCAGATTTTCTTTTATGTTAGACTGGAATGCATAAGTTAATAGGATAATTGCTTCCACGACGAAAAAAATGACGATCCTCATTTACATGGCAAAAACAAAAAACGGCACAAGAATTCGCAAAACCAACTGGTCTTCAAAAGAAAATTAACAGACAATGTTCAACAAATTTCACGTCACGTGGCAGTTATCATTCGTTCTGCAAAATTTCCAACGCACGTGCGCTTGCATTAATGTAAACGCCAATGTCAAGAACAATCTACAGTACAGAGGAGAGTGGGCGAAGATGTTAGAGTTCATCGATATCAAGATCGAGGCGAGGGCGTTTGGCGGCATCATCATCATCGTCAGAGTCGGAGAGGGCGAGATCGGAGTTGAGTTGTCCGGCTCGCTGCATGGTGCTGCTCTCGAGAAGGTCGGCGGAAGGGTCGTATTGGTCCATGTCGCCAAAGTCCTCGGAGGAATCGAGATGGCCGCCGAGGGGGTCGGGGACGCGGTCGAGGTCGAGATCGTCGTCGTCCTGCTCGTCGCCGCTCATCGCCAGATCCTGCTGCAGCACGCCGTCCTCTTCTTCATCCGACAACGCCAGATTACCCATCTCGTCTGAAGTTTTCAGGCAATCAGGAAAATATATAGCTGTGCCGTATAATCTTCTAATAAGAGGATATCTTTCGGTTTTGTTCCACTTTGTCAATAAGGGAGAATGCGGACATTCTTAATTCTAAAACTGCACCGTAGACTATTGTCAGCTAAGTATGACAACGCTACTCAGCGGTTAGTTAAAATTAGAACATAAATTGAAACGAATCGAGACCAGTTTGTCATGCGCGGCTAACAACAATTTACGCTCCGTCCCCCGCATACAAAATTTAATGAAATTCCTCTGAATAAGAAGTAAAAATAGATCACTAAGATAAATAGCTGAGAAAGTGCAAAAAGTACAGTACCCGCGCTGCCGCGATCACCGGCGATGGCGGGGGAGTTCATGCGACTGCGACTGTCGCCGAGATCATCGGCGGCGATGCTGGCGTCGCCGCCGGTGGCGAGCGACTCGACCTCGGCCTGGTCGAGCATCTTCTGAATGTTCGCCTCCAACTCCCTCAACTGCTCCATGTGCTGCTCGATGAGAGCGTTGCCGAGGTCGACGATCTCCTTCGCTTTCGTCGTGTACAGCGACTTCTCCGGAGGGCCGTTGTAGATCTCCGAATTGATTCGAATCTGCTCCAAGTCTTTGCGGAACGCCTCGATCGTCGTGTAACGGTGCTCCTTTATGTTCTGCTCGATCGAGCTGAGATCCATCGGGCGCTGAACGCGCTGGTAGTAGAACGGCACCTGAATTGCGAACTGTTAGTCGATCGTCGAAGGGAAGATACAACGAGCAATGACGACAATTTTTACTGCTAAAACACGAAATCAACGGTCTATTCCATAAAATTATCGCGATTGGTCAGCGAACCGCGAATAACCTTAAAATGCCGAACCGTAATAGTTTCACGAAACAGACTTTAGATCAAATCTCTGAACAAAATCTCGCGAACCATATCTCGTAAACAAAAACGCAGACAAAAGCCACCAACCTTCCTGGCGTCGACGCGATGATGAAAAGCGACACTCTTCGGGAGATTCTTGCACTCCTGGACAACAGACTGGAGTATGAAGGAGAATCCGACCATGTCATTATCATCCAGCAGGGGGTTGATGGCTTTCTCGAGACGAATAAGTCGCTGTTCCTTTTCGACAATTCGTTTGGAAGCCGTCTCGAAGATCGCTCTAGCGGCGTCGGTGACCGGATGGGTGTCGCCGTTGTAGAGGCGCGAGTTGTCCAACATCTGCTTGATGTCGGCCAGGAATTGTTGGCGCAGCTCGTACTTGTTCTCGTTGATCTTCATCTTGATCTGCTGCAGGTCCATCGGGTGCGACACCTTGTCGTAGTAGTCCGGCAACTATAGCGAAATGAAATCAACATACCATTATGCGCTTGTGATATGCTGTTTTCACTTTCAATTGGACATTTTACATATCAAGTCGGACATTTTTCCTTAACACATATTCAAAAGTTTCCCATATGATTTTGGAATTAATCAGTTTCATTTGAAAAATGTGCTATCTAATATATATCAAGTGAAGATTTTCGTAACATGATACATATTCTATGAAAAAATTCATGAATGTTGAATAATAAATGCATACTTAAATAAAGAATAAAACTATTTATTTATGTAGAGCAGCGAATATGTGAACAAAAAGGTTACATCTATAATAAATATAAAAATCAAAAGAAGTCAATCGAAGCGTCACGCAAGCATGACAAAAAAAGTTTCTAACCAATAAAGCACCAAAAATAAACTGACCTTCTTTGGATTGACGGCAAAGAGCATATGCTCGGCGCCGGGCAAAGACCGCAGTTCAGCGATGATAGAATTGAGCTGAGTAGCCATTGAGACCTGAAATGAAGGAATAATTGATAAGGGTTGAAAGAAGGAGATGTATCGCGGCGTGGCTCTAACATCCTACATTGACAGTAAATTCTAGAATGCCCTAGAATCTCTAAAAAATTCAACAGTGCAATTTGCATTCAAGAATGTTCAATACGCGCCCAATACACTTGTACAATATTAGAGAGCTGAGTCGATCAATCCTAATTGATCGCTCTAACATGTAAATATTCTTCATTTTTAAAAAACCCTACAGCCTATATTCCAATGTATACATCTGTCACTCCAGACTCCGTGGCAGTGGAAAAGATGGTAGATGCAAGGAATTGTTTGAGGCAAAAGTACCTTAGGATCGGCACGCCGGCGTTGGACGGATTTGTGAGGGCCGAGAAGGTACTCCGACTCGTCTCCAGCCAGTGTCGATCCTCTTCGCAATTTCGACGACGTCGACGCTCCGCCAGCCGACATTCGCGGACGGCTTAATCCTGAAAAAACGAATACTGAAAGACGCAATCCTGAAAAGCCTAATCTCGAAAGCGCCCCGCTTCATATTAACGTACAGTCATTACTGAACTATTTCACTCTACTGACTATGTGTATGTCATACCCATGTGTTAAAGTTAGTCAGAAAGAAGAGATATTGAATGACAATGTTAAAATATCGCGAACTATCGTGTCGCGAACTGTGACATAGCCCGATTCAGTTACCGGTCCAATAAAATCATCTTCGATTGCTCAGAAGCTGACTGAGGTCAATATCATATAACTAATGTAAAAGCAGACTGTAGAAACACTATTTCTTTTATACACTTTCAGTTACAATAGTTTTATGAGATTTTAATTACAATTATGCACTTTACATTGACATAAATTTAATAGAATCAGCATCTAGACGTACCTCTAGCAGACGAGGAAGCTCCGTCATCTTCAGTCATGACGTCATCGTCGTCGTCATCCTCGCCGGAGACGGTCTCGTCCTTAGGGCGCTGCTGCTGGTCGCCGAGGAGCTGCTTGGGAATGTGAAGCTTCAGGGCGGACCGTTTGACTTTCTCGTGGTGCTCGAAGAGGGCCTTCGACAGCTTCAGCTTCGTGCCTTCCACCGTCATCAACTCGCCGCTCGGGGCTTCCAACTGCTCCATCAGTTGCTCATCCGTCAACGCTACCTAAATAACAAGCGATTGCAAGACTTATACTGCAACAGCACGAGCTCAGTTTCATTCAGTGGTCTAAGAGATTATCGTCGTAATTTCTTAGTGAGCAACAAAGAAGTGAAGCATTGATTCCAGAACGATAAAGGTTAATAGTTTGAACGCCGCAGCGAAGGTGCTCAATTTTGTTGTCGATACTAAGCGTGTTACGGTGTTTCCTTCGGCTCTCAGTTACTCTTCAGCTCTCAGGTAGTCAGTTAAAAGAAATGACGACTATCTAGTCATACTAAGTAACGTGGATGCCTTTGCTTTAAACGCGAACTGCGATCCCCTCTTGCTGAAAGGAATATACCGTATATTTTTTTCAGGTCTTTGAATTCTCTTTGAATTTGAAAAACGTCCTCTTTAAATCGAAAATGATATTTATGAGCAGCGATCGATGGAAAAAAATAACGATAACGACGAACCGGATGAATCTGGCCGATGGGAATGGGCTTCGCTTTGGCGTCTTTGCCGTACAGAGGGCAGTGCTTGTTCGTCTTCATGTGACCAGTACCGTGACACGCGCTACAACGCATCTTGAGCAGACTCGGCTTGATCGGCGGCGGTGGTTTCTTCTCAACAGCTGGTTTCGGCTGAAAATGTATTCACATAACACTGCCTTTGATCGCATTTAAATAAAGCGGGGCGATTTGAAAGACAAACACATCGCCCTTCTCAATCTGGCACGCTTACTGAAAAAGCCATGCTTGGTCTCGCCACGAAAAAGTTCAGCTGCATATCAAAATTCCTTTTACTAGCCTTCTCAGCATGCCATGTGTGGGGATTTTTGATCTGCCCATTGTTTGAAATTCAACGAAGATATTCGATTTCAACAAAAAATATTTAAAAATCTGATCGGTTTATATCTTGTCGATATGATATAAAAGTAAAGGCAGAAATTGTCGATTCTCCGATGCATGGAAGCAAAAGCATGCAATTGATAACTTTATTAACGAAAAAGCGGCGACGAGCGAAATAAGAGAAGTGCGTACCTTATTGGGCGGTCGACCAATGGGGAATCCTTGCGATTTCGCCTTCGCTTCATTGCGTCGAATTCTGCGAAGCTGATCCTGCAGTCGGCGCTTCTCTTTACGTCTTTCCTAAAAAAAATCCTTTTTAAACACGGTTAATGCGAGCGAAAAATGTCAGCTGCTATATACTCAATATTTTCAATCAGTTCACTAAAAAGGCGTAATTATGGTCTCGTCACGAAACGACTGATCTGCGATTTTGCGCGCGAATCCAAATGCCATTACTTCCTCCCCACTCAGTGAGTAACATTCAATATCCATCGCAACTGAGCCTGAGCTTCAAGATGTTAAAGATATTTCAGAAAATCCTAGACTTAATTCGAGAATTATGTTAGACGCATTATGCGATTTGTTGATAAAATTCCACCACTCAGTTGCAAATTTGACGTAAAAAGCCAAGAGCACAGCGATTAACCGCAAAATATCAAATTCTCATACCTATTTTACGAAATAAACAGAGATATGTAAAAAACTTTCGCTAACCTCTTTGTATTGCTCGTCCATTTGCGCGAAATGCTTGATAAAAGCGTCATCTCGCGTGGAGCGTATGCGTATGTAAGCTTCAATGAGTTGCGGTCGAGTAACAACCTCGACATTCACCTGGGAGAGAAAAAAATAACATCTCTATTGAAGAATTTTGGTAAAATTAGTACCGTCTGACGACCGTCACTTGCCATGAAAGTACGGTAGATTTTCAGCTTGCGTGCGCCAGTGGATGTTGGTGGCTCGGCGAGGATATCCAACGTGTCTGAAAGAATAAATTATGGACATTTTCCAAGTCAAAAAAATAAAAATTATCGCTTATTCCGAAAAGCCTCCTTTTTGAATGGAAAAATATCCTATACAATTCCAAAGGTATCCTTATTTAAATCAAAAAGTACATAGCAAGTTGAGAGCATTTTGACCGGCAAATGATCATACCCTTGTTCTCTTTGTCTTTATCGGCGCCACTGACTGCAGCGGCACCTTCTTTCAGCATTCGCTGCAAGTCCTGTCGCTCCTTCTCTTCCGCCTCGTACTCCACTTGCTCGCGGTCTGCTGACGTCAGCGTTTTCTTGCCTGAATCAAGATTGAATGTTTATACATCCCATATCGATCACTTTCTTTGAAGCCAACAAGAACGCGAGATAAAAAGAATGAAAAATCAATATAAAAGCCTATTCGCTTCGAAAATACTTTTTAGTTAATAAAGTTAATGTGCGCGATTACACACAATGCGCGTTGACAAAAATACTCGGCCGGCTATTTTTCTCATAAACAGCCTTAACTGTTTCACTTGAAGAAGATACGTTTCGCGTTTAATTGAATTTGAAGGGGTATTTCAATTCTATAAAAATGTTCTAAAAGGAAACGTCAGTAGGGTTCGAAAAAAAACCTTTAGCGGCGGAGAGCATTGATTCAACTTTGGTGGCCAATTCCTCGCTGTCCGAATCCTCTCCACTGCTGCCCTCATCCGTGCTAAGTGGCTCAGAGTTGCCCAACATTCTGCAACGATTATTTTTAACTTTCGGCTATATCAAGCGATCATAAAAGCTCGCTCTTTTGCTTCATCGGAGAAAGTACATAAATATAGCTCCACCACCCATTGTTGAGGGAAATCTTTGATATAAAAACTAACATCAAAAGTTACACCCAAAATAAATTTAACTTAAGCTAAACAAAAACATTAGAATAGCACTCTTAGACAGAACGATCCACTATCGACAACATGGAAAATGAGAATAACAAGAGGAATATACACTCGTGTCTATATTGACTTTATTAACACGATAAAAGAACGCACTGATTTTGCAAGTCGAAGATATGTTGGCAGAACTTTTTGTACTTTTCCTGCATGTCAGCAAAGTTGAAGCGAATGTTGCCACGGGCGAAACGAGCCATGCCTCAAATTGATTAAATTGCAATCAGCGTCCAAAAAGATTCTGTAACATGGTCCATACCCGAGAAATCAGACTTCACTTTCGCCGCTTGCGTCGATAGCGTTCGAATGACGTCGATGATTTCCCATCGGCTGAGTGAATTTATCTGCAACCAGACGAAGTTAAAACAAATATATTGTATTCGGATATATATATGAGTATTGAGCCAAATATATCAAATGAAAAATTGAAACGTCCACTGGAAATTCAATCGACTTAATGACTTCTTCTCATAAATTCTAATCACATGATATAACTAATCCCTGTAGAGCGAGAGGCAAAGAAATGGTTAAAGTTCGCATTCACCTCGTCTTCTTTCACGCCGTAATCGCGACAGATTTCTTTGGCCTCTTTCAACGGCAATTTTCGCAAATCGGCGTTGGTGCCCGTCACCAGCCGCTTGGGAACTTGCGGTATATCTTCCTGTAAAATGAGAAAATGAATACACTGCACATTAATGAAATATAATGTGAGCAGTTTTCTCTTCGGATCCGACCATGCGGACTCATGAATACTTTTACGTCGCGGTATTATTTCATTATCTTATGGCGCGCGTATTTCAACAAGTTCACACTTCTAGTTCCGCCATAAATAATCTATTCAGCTCGCTCATTTATGAACGCCTAAGCCAAATACGAAAAATTATAACAATAACGAAATCTTTTCAATAGGACACACAGCTTCTGCTGCTTCGATAATAAACGACAGTCTTTGTTAAATTTATTAAAACAAAAACAAATATCTTATCCTTCAGAAATATTTATGATCAACAAACCTTCTGCGGTTTGGCAGAAACGCGAACGTAGGAGAAGCCCTGGCCGCAGCCACTAGGATCGGCAATGCCCGTCTGGTCGAGCAGACACTTTCCTTTCATCGCCGAAATGTACGCGCGAGTGGTATGCCACGGAGCGCATTTGATCTGAAAGTGAACTCATGCATAAAGTCAAAATTTCCCGATCAGTAGCAAGAAATCTTAGACTAAATATATTGGTGAAAAACGGTACTTAAGCACCTTAAAGTGATCTCATCTTTGCTCAGCTACTATACTTAGCTCGATTTCTTTCTACTAATTTAAAAAATTTGACTATAGAATACATAAAATGTTGTATTTCGAGCGACATATGTAAGAGTTGTCTGCTAGTAGTCGAAAAGTTGCTCGAAAACAAACCTCGTCTTCCATCGTGACCTGGTCGTCGGAGTCGTCTTCGTTCTCTGGCGTGAAGAAGTACTTCTCACCGTAACCGGCGTCCTAAAATCATTCAGAGTGAAAAAACAATAAGCGCACTTGTAATTATTTGCAACAAGCAACGTCATAGAAATCTGTAAAATGACCTACAAACAACCATAAAGAACAAACAGGCGAACTTAAACAAACTACCAACAATCAACTAAAAAACTCCATACATACAAATGTGGGCAGAAGTATTTCACCAACACAATTAAATTATGCCTTTAAATATGACTATCCCACTGAATACGAATTTAAGTTAGGAATCCGCGAAAAAAATTAATGACTAAATTAATTGAAGAACGCGAAAAAGCAAATGTAAGAGTAAAACGACAGGATGACAATAAATACAAGTTTGCTAAGAATAGATAGAAATAATCAGACATAACAGACCTTTAATCGCTGCTCAGCAGCCAGCATACTGTACTGGGCGCAGCACATCTCAGGTGTCACCATCGCCAACACTTCCTCTTTGCTCGGCAACCGGAAATCCGGTCTCAACACCTAAATATACTCCATACAATTTGTTATAAATACCTTTATATCTCATAATTATTAGCAATGTCTTATTCGCCATCCACCAATTGATGTTTATCAATATTTTTCCTCTCAAGAAGTAAATGAAACGCAATACATATGGGTTGATGAGTGTGCCGAGTGCAGGTGATATGTTTCGATGAATTAATCGAGAAAAACCGAATTTTAGTCCACCACGATAGTTCTTTCTCAATACTAAGAAGTAGCCGACGTCATAAAAAGAGAAAATCTTGCAATGCATTAAGTATGAAATACAGAAATAACCATGAATTTCTAAAAAACATTTCGTCCGCCACATTAATGGAAAATCAGAATAATTTACGAGAGTAAGATATTCGACTTCTATATTCTTAACAAAAATATTGACTACCGGGATTTCTCGAAAATAAGCCCCGGGCTTATTTACGAGAAATAGCATTTTCGAGCCTCAACATTTTCCTCTAAAATAAGCCCGGGGCTTATTTTTGAGAAATGCAGAAATTGCAGTATTTTGCCCCCGATTCGTTAAAATTTTCACACGCGATCATTATCACTATTAAGCAGTTGCTGTAATCCATCAATACGCTTGTGTTGTGCCAGTAATGAAACGAATTCAACATTTATTGTGCAAAAATCGCGATTTGCACTGTGATATAACGTGCATATTTAATTAAACCCCGGGCGTATTTTCGAGAAAAGGCAGCAGAAGCGATATGTTTTTTGAGGCGGTCGGAGTAATTTTTGACCGGAAAATAAGCCCGGGGGTATTTTCGAGAAGGCCTTCGAAAATAGGCCCGGGGGGGCTTATTTTCGGGAGGGCCTATTTTCGAGAAAACCCGGTACGACCCATAGGTTCCAAAGTCTGGCATGCTTAGCACCTATTCTACTTTGGGAAAGACAATATAAAAAAATTCGAACCCAGTAGTTCTGATCGGGTCCTTGACCGAGACGCTTGAAGTCGGAGCACTGCTTCAGACGCTTTCTAACTGAACTTTCAGCGTAATGAGGAAACGCCGCTTTAATGTCCTCCATTTTCAACCGACGCGGCTGATGCTCACTCGCCCAGAACAGCCGATAGATGAACGCCTAAAATGTCAATCCTGTTAAATTCGTCTATTTAATTAAATTATTCACAGTACTGAAAATTATTAAAATGCTGCATAACTCAAACAGAATTATAATGTGTGTAATGAATAGAAATGCGTCACGCATAATTCGAATATTTTTAAGACACTGAACGGAGCATGTTAAAAATAGTCAAAAATCAGTGAAGGTAGGTTTCAATTTTTCTTAACAGCTTTCCGGGCAGAAAAAACCATAGATAATTTAAACACATTTCGGATATGCAAGCAGTATTTCAATTTAGCAAAGCATTGATTTACCGTTAAACTATCAAGAATACATCAATCCTTCCATTTTTACATTGAAAAGTGCCCATTTTTAATGGTAAATTCAACACTGAAGTTGTGCTCACCAGCAAAAAGTCGCGGACAAACAACGTGGCGCGCTTCGAATTCGGGCTTGGCACTTCATAAAGTGGGCACTGTTGTCCGAGAGTGAATAGCGTCGGACAGGATCGGATAAAATAGCTGAAATAATTCTCTGATTACTTTTACTTTTATAATTTAATAATTTTTCTCAATAATGACAGCATAATATTGCATCTACCTATCATGCCAATTTTAAAAAGAGATGCGTTTGGCTCTTAGAAAACGCAGCGACCCTAACGCGCAGCAACGCATAGAGATATATTGCGCGTTTCGGCGTGTCTCTGCCTACAGTATAACCATATCGATATATCAGTCAAATACACAATAGAAAATGCAGAGCATTAAATAAGAGCAACAGCCATATTAATCGGCAGTATCCTAACTACAAATGACTGTTTCATAGTGGATGATGCTGCGCAAGTCGCATAAAAGTACACCTATAAACGAATAAAAGCCGTAGAGTGGTGCGACGTTAATTTTAATGCTAGTCATTCTGTGTTTTTATCTTGTTCTCCGAATAATCCCAAATCCGAAAAACCAAAAAATACGTCCAGTGTAATGTAACAGCAAAGCAAACAATAAAATAAACAGTAGGACAAACCCCTGCTTATTCTTGATGATGAGAAAGTCGTTGCGATTGGGAGGGTGTTGGTAGATGGGGGCGCGGTAGAGGTTGTTCTCGAGGGACTGAATGGCGGTGCCAGGTGTCAAGTTGCCGAGGAATGGCGACGTATGAGTGAACGCCGTCTCGCCGTAGTCAAACTGAGGCTCCGCCTCCTTGCCAGGCTTCTATAGCAAACGCAAAACTATCAATCTCGTCAAAATCTGCGCACAATTTTTATTCTCATAGTGAAAATAGATTGAAAATGTAATCGTATCTCAAGTTATTCACAAGTAAAGCAATACTTTAGCTCATTATGAGGCGTAGCGCTAATTGTGGCTATGAATTACCTGCCTTTAGGAAACGATTCTGTTATCGCCTCATCAAGTCAATATTTGCCTAAACTGTGTCACGTGTACCGTTTCTGGTTTAATAGCATTAATTTGCAAACCAGACATGGCGCTTTCAATTTGACAATAACAATATCCAGATCAAACAGGAAATTTTGCAAATTGATTTAATTTAGCAAGTGTCTTCTTTGCTTTGAAAAGTACCCTGAGCGATATGAAAGAATGCCCTCATTAAATTGAAAATGGCATATTTGCCTACCCTTTTATAGTAGTTGCGAATCTTGGAGGCCATGCCCGGCTGCTGCAGGAGAGGTGGGTGTTCTTCGGAGTACTCGCAGATGACGAGGTCGCCGTCTCTGGCCGACAGATCCTCCACCTCGCGCATGAAGAAGATCTCACCGCCGCCCTCTTTCGCGCGTTGATCCTCGCGCAACTATAAAAGAGCAAAACCTCCGTTAATAGTCTTCATTTTGAGATTATAGTGAAACTCACAAGCGCCTAATAGCAGTAGGCGGATTTTTATCATTGCAATACAAAACATAAAGGTGTCTATGCAGGGCAAGGAGGCTGCGCTCCAATATTTTGCACTGCGATGATAAACATCCGCCTACTGCTGTCAGGCACTTGCGTAAAATTCGCTTATACTCGTACTTGAGGGACAGACAAAATTTATAGGTACAAGCGTGCTTCACAGTATGAGAAGGTACACTCTGGGAACAGACAAAAGTTATCGGTATAAGCGAAACCGATATAAACGAATTTCACTGGATAAAGGAAACCGACGCGAAAACGTCACAAACACGGACCTGGTCCTGCTTCTGGATGAACTTGGTCAAGGAGTGGATGGGGTTGAATCGACTGCCGCCCACGGAGCGGAGGTGTCGCTTGCCGAGCGGAAGACGATGGAAGTGACGCAGTTTGAACGGATTTATGTGGGTCGGGAAGAATGTCCGTTCGATATTTTGAGCAGGGATCGAATGCTGAATTAATAGCCCTCCAGTGAACGACGTTATCTGTCTGAAATAATCAATCACTACTTTTCATTGATGAGAGTTGAGTGGAATTGGTTGAAGTGACTGGTTGGAGATTTCATATCGTGTACTTTAACTTAAACATTATATTCCGTAACATTGCATTAAGTACGACTTCAGCTAAAGTAAGCGATAAGAAAACGACCCATTATCATGGGTTGAGAACAGCTGCATATGACGTCACTGCTTCAGCGAAAAGCGCAATATTATTCTATTCAGGTAGGTTTGATCATTAACAACAATTCAGCGAGAAAAATGACTATGTTCAAGCAGATCGACGAAGTGTCAAATACACTTCAAAACCCTTGATTTAGTAGCGAAAATTAAAAGAGTCAGTTATGCATTCTTGAGTAATGTGGGGTAAACCCTAGGCACACATATTTTATAAAGATGAAAGATATGCAAGAAAAGGAAAACTGTGCTAAAGCGAAAGAACTATAATATTACCTGGAGGTGTTCTTTGGTTGATAGAACTCGTCGTTGGACATGTTGAAGGGATCTTTGTCAGTCATCTGCGCCATTGATGACTCGAGTTGCTCCTCCTCCTCCTGCTTCTGGCGCTGCTGCACCTGGCCCAGGATCATCTTCGATTTCTTCGTGAACTGGTGCTCCTGAGAAAATTTTTGCTTTTCCTTACAAAAGCCAGCAATCATCAATTAAATGGAGTAAAATATCGATCGAACAAATCAAAATACTTAAACGTACATCGAACCAAACCGAACAAGAATCAAACCACATTCACTGGTAAAAAACGAACTTCGCCAAAAAGACAATCTACTCTTTCCCCACTATTACCCATCCTCCTAATCGACAAAAACCTGCCTCAAATCAATCAAATAAACGTACATTATCTTATATTTTAACGCACCAAACTGAACGAAATTGAAATCTAAACGTTCCTTTTGGGAGGGTGAGGCAAGCGACGGTGCAAATGCCGACGAAATTACCTTGCGATCGAAGGCTTTGGTGGGCGTGTCGCCCTGAGCATTGACAGAGGTAGTACTGTCGGATGGATGAAAATCGCTGTCGACTGCCTTATCGTCCGGCATGCCAAAGATCTTCGGGTCGTCCCAAAAGTCCAACGTCAAAACTTTCGGTTCTGCAAACATACACACATTCACAGTTCTTTCTTCTCTCATTACACTTTCTATTACGCTGCAAAATGTAGTTGAAATTCTCACATCAGTAACTAGAAATCTTAAGTTGAATTACGCAAAACTGATTTGAAAGTCGATAGCGCTTCTTTCTATCAATTAACGCATGTTAAAAGCAAGAAACGGGTATCTTTTCGGTGAAAAACGGTGCTCAAGCACCGAAAAACTCAATGCTATCGTCTAATTTCAACCGCAAATGAAAAATTAATTACCAATATCGGATGAGTGATTGGTACAACTAACAAAACTGATAAATTAACCGACTACTAACCTGGAATCTTCTCCATGTTCTGCGAATCCCAAATGACGTCATCCTCCCAACGACTGTTCACCAAATCGTAATTATCCATCGGAAATATCGAGTGATTCGGTCCGGGCTCTCTGGCGAAATCTGAACAGCAAACACGTATGATTCACAATTCTTTAATCAATAAGCAAAACTAGAAGATTCAACACTTTTACCCACTTCAAAACAGATTGCACATATTAATTTAGTGGGCACAATGACTACATCAAAGACACCTTGTGTTAATGTTCTGGAGCACAAAGTCAAGGAACGAAGGAATAGCTTATTATAGCATAAGAACATCAGAATTAAACTGATAAACTGAGTAATAATGAAAAAAACATTAAATCAAACATACCTGAATCGGTGCCGGCAATAATCTGTCTTGGTGGGTTGACCGCGCCTTTATCAGAGAACATCTGCCCAAAAGTGCCGCTTTTCACTGAAAAACAAAGGATAAAGTGTGTGCATCGTATAAATTCTGTTACTATGATTATCACACCGCATCGCGCAAAAATCACTTACATGCCGCCATAAAGCTCTCGTAGGTGCGCGTATGCTGAGTTGGAATCCATCCGCAAATTGGCTGCTTGCCAGACGTCAATTTCTTGATCACCTGAAAGAGTTAAAAACCATAATTTCTGCTCGTATCAGAATGGAAATTGAGCTAATAAGTGGCTATTAGGCATCTCTGAAAAGGGGGAAAAGCCGCCTTAGGTGGAGGATGATCTGAAAATCTCTTTCAGGGATTCTGCTCCACATCAGAAAGCAGTCGACAACAAGTATCTAAGAACATACAAACATTATTTAAATTTTCTAATAACTTTTGGTACGATCTTATAGTGATCCCAAATCACTCACCTGACTCATTTTATAATGGCAATTCTAATTATTTGGAAAAACAACTAACCTCCTCGCGAATATCTTCACCATCGTAGATGATGTTGTCCTCCCAACGGATCAAGTTGACAGGCAAGAAAGTCGACGGCGGGTACATCTTGTCCTCTTTGCTGCCGGCCCAAACACGCGGGAACGGGGCTTTCCCTGGCTGCAATCGTGAAAACGTTCACATTGTTCGCTCGGCATAAGAGCATCCCTATATCACCTTATGCGGAGGTGAGAGGGTCTGAGACGGCTCGTAACCCTCAAAGATGCATTACGATGTTACCTATGAATATCGGTTGGTTTGCAGCATTAATGGAAGGGAGAGAGGCTATGTTATGCTAAGAGTTCTTTGAATCAACGCAATTCGCCGATCAGTCACGTGAGGCAATATTAAAATGCCACATAATCGTTCATAGTTCGATTCCAGACACCAATGTCATAAAACTAGAGTAAATGCAAAATCTAGAAATGTAATTACATTTATACATCTTACGTAAGCTTTATAAAACAGGCCCAAAGCTACACCAAAAATTAGTCATTTAACTCACAGGGCGGAGTTTGAAACCATAGTCGAATCCGTGTCCAGTGGAAGGGACGCCCATTTGATCGTACCAAAGGCGCGCGGGTCCATATCGCCACGGTGGAATGTCCGACTCGTCATCGCCCTCCGGCTTCTCCTTGTCGTCCAACGCCGCTGCGTCCATCGGCCGCATCAACCGTAGCTAAATTATCCATTGCGTTTGACATATTCGATCATTCATTCCTTTTTCAGCACAATATCATAAATCTTTTTCCTTACATCATCATATTAACCAATGATCGATGACAACAACGTAATTATGTAATTTTCTAGCAAGACTGCGAGAGAGCAGAATGAGTATGTAAGATCACTTTTGACGTTAAACTGTAAAAGGAAGATCGACTCGGAGTTCTTCCTTTTAACGCGATCGTAACCTGCATTGCTGTAACGATTAAAAATACCTCAGCATTATAAACGTTGTTTAAATCTGAGAATTACTCTCAAGCAGAAAGAAAATAATATTTAATTAGTAAACAAACATTCAACACTTCCCTCATCATTTATAAGAAAAAGTTCCAAACCCTCCTATGCACCGGTAACATAATCCTATCCTAAACTGTTCATCCGGTAAGCAATACTTCAGTCCATTGCAAAGTATAACGCCGAGTACCATCACGGACTGTTTTATCTTAGGAAAAAATTGTGTTATCCGCCCTATACGAGGCATTAGAATATTCTCACCTCGTCGTCGATGGCGCATTGATCTGGAGGCGGCGGGGGAGCGAAGTCGAGCTGCAACGAGTCCTGTTCCGCTTGGGACGCAGCGGCTTCCCTGGCAGCTTGCGGCTCATCCGACGCTGCTCCGGAGCCTTTCGAAGTGCCGCTCGCCGTCGCGGCCGCAGCGGCAGCCGTTCGTTTGCGCGCCGTTTTGGCACCCCACCAAATGTGCGCCTTCGACGACGATCGGTAGCCGGCGCCGAACAGACGCGAGAAGCGCAGCACCTTGTCAATTTTGAACTCAGGGAAGAACTGTCTACAATGGAATAAGTACAGTAGAAATTATTGCATGACGGTTTCGATTATAAAAATATTTCGCTTTCATAGGTCACGTTTGACCAGTCCCTCATATTTGATCTCCTGCTCTTTGTACAAGACAAATAACCGTTTGTAACGGTAATCGCTTATGCTAATCAAAATATATCGGTCTCCATTAATCGACATAAATATTTTCCACTGTGTTTCGATAAGCACACCCGATGGGATAGGAAAAGTATTGCTTAATGTCATTACACCATTATTTAACAGCAGTAAGACACAAGAGTAAAATAGCAGCGAACTGAAATATGCGCAAGCGAGTTCGCGAGCCTATATTTTGAGCGAGGCGGGACAGGGAGCTTTCAAATTATTATCATACAATCCACTTATAATACAAGAATAATTGCATCAATGGCATTTCGTGCATCCATAGCCGCTAACATCGACTACCCCCACCAACTAAGTCAAAATATAATCATTTACACAAAAAAATCAGCAGCAATCCTGACCTGGGATCGACATTTTTAATTCGCTCATTGAGGATGCCAGACAAGGGGGCGTCATCTCGTTCAGCAGGCGGCACGAAGGGTTCGAAATCCGAGTGATCCCGTTGTGACTGCAAAGGTTCCCATTCCACCTCGTCGTCGCCATCGTTATCGTCATCGTGCCATCGAACAGGAATATTCGCATTCGACTGCCGATGCGCTTCGATCAAATGCTTTATTGCAACCTCTTCTGCAAGATTGTATTTTCTTACTGGAGAACAAGAAACAGCTGACAAACGGAAAGGTATCCAAGCGAAATGAGATTTCCTTCCTCTCTCCTACCCAAAGAAAGGTAATAACAACTGCGATTGTTAATAGAGAAGAAAATGACAATTTAAGTGCAGATATACCCTCGCTGTCGTCTGAATCGCCACCTCCGCCGTCATTTGATTCTTCCCCGTCCACATCGGAGACGAAGCCCTGCTCCATTCCGTCATCCATATCCTCACCGTCGCGATCACCGCGTAAATAATCTGATGCGTCTTCTTCGTCGTTCATTATTCAATTGCTTTCATCCTCGTCAACGACTTCGTCTTTTTCGAATTTCAACGAAATCGAAACGGGTGAACGCGGCGCGTGAAACTGGTAGTACTATATAGGGATTGTGAAAGCATTAACAAACATGAGTTAATAATGCATTCTTGGTTTGTCCAAAAATTCTGTCTGGAATACTTGCACATCAGTGTACGGTATCTGTGGTAATTTAAACATGAACCGTCTGCAGCAGACTACTTTAGAGTTGTACTCGTTAGTGTCTTTGAAGGCATCCGTCTTTGCTGTTTACTTGAAAATACAGCAGAAATTTGCCGATGAGGAAAATGAAGACGTATGAATTCGGTAGTATGAATTCCGATCGCAANTGTAGGCATCCGTCTTTGCTGTTTACTTGAAAATACAGCAGAAATTTGCCGATGAGGAAAATGAAGACGTATGAATTCGGTAGTATGAATTCCGATCGCAAATTTCTTAATAGTGAGGATGCTGGCTATACATGTGTGATATGGTGGACACGTTTCTGTTCTGTTGATGTTCCTGTTTATGCGTCAAGACCGTCATTGTTACCAATTTTAACCGTAGGCAACGTCTTTTCTCTCAATTCGTTTGATTACTGATCAGCTCTTGTATCTCGCATTTTTCATATAGAAGCTTTATTTGTTGCACTTCGACGCCAAAATGAAATTCAATCAATTGATCAAGACCAGAAGGTCAAGCGATCAAAAGTAACACAGAAAGCAGTCTCAACGGGATTTTCGAGTAGCCGTTCCCAAAAGGCTCAATTATCCATTTAAAACAACGCTCCCATGGCAGCTAGAGATTAGCAGTGTGGGTGGGGTCGATATTCAGCGAAGGTCGCTCTCATTTCGGCCTTTCCCATAATCTGTCTCTGAGATGGAAGCGTCGTACTCAAAGTAAAAAGAAGCCAATAAGGGGACGGATATTTGGAAACACCGGACACTTTCAAGCTGGGGCCAGCTTTATAAGAGTAAAGTAGACGCAAAATGTAGAAATGTAATTACATTTCTATATTTCACATCTACATAACTTTTTATGAAAATGGTCCCTAGAAGAATGAATTCGTTGATGATTGACGTAATCAAGCAGCTCGAATGATCAACAATAAGTTTCATAGTGGAACAGCTTGCTGGCCTTCACTCCCAGTCTCATATACGATTTCGATTGAATTCTCTGCATGAACTTGACATCGCGCGCCTTGCGAACAGCCATTTCGCCTGAAAGAATGCGAAAATAATTAGTGAATTTAAAGGCATTAGCACGGCTATTTTACACCACCAACAGTTTCTAGACCCCATCTCGCGAAGCACTGCAATACGATTCACGAATGGCATTTTGAATAAGTCATATTAAAGTAAAAAGGGTATAATCGGTTTGATAAGGATACTTTTCTAATCAAACGGGGCACTGTCCAATTCAATGGGGACAGTTTTCATATTGAATTCACTAGAAACAGAATTCTTTTTGATCGGGAGATTGGCCTTATCAAATTGAAAGCGCTTTAAAGAAACAATGAATCAATTTAAATCGCCATTAACAAATACAACGTGTGATCAAATAATGAGGAAACTGAGAATCAGAATATCCTCGAATTTGGCGTAAGATTTTCCGAATGGAATAAATTCAACCCTATGCAAAATTTTGGTAAAAGAGGGAAGAAAACTGACCGGTGGTTCCAATCCATCCGAGAGACTTGTACTGTCCCATGACCTTCTGAATAGCGTCACGCCCCCTCTTCTGATTGCGCGTTTCGGGTCCTTCGGGCTTCAGTCGCTGTCTGTAGTATCGCATCAGCTCTCGGTGACCAACTGTTGCGCCTGAAAATTTTGAATTTGCATATAAAATTGAACTCAGATAAATAGTGCTAACCAGAGGGAAGCTGCAACTGCCATCCACTGTCATCCAGAAGTTCCACTGGCGCCGGCACTTCCTGATCGCCATGCTCTTCAGGGTACATCGAGCTGCAACGCAAGTATTCATCGATCAATATGACGAATATTTTGACAACGATCTCTTTCGGTTGATAAGTCTGTGAGTAGAGTTCAAGAATGCACCAAAATCTATTAAACAACCTTGACATCCTATACAAACTTTCTTTGATTGCATTTCCCATTCACTTCGAATGTGACGCGATAAAAAGCGAAAAACTAATTCTGCATGAATGCATCATTTCGGCAATTTTTTTCTTTTGAACTAGGTTGCCTGTTAAAGCTTATATATTATTTAAGAATAACCCTGACAAAAGAATGCCAAGAAGATCTTGACAAATAATAATGCCACAAATAAGTTATTCAAAAGATTTTAATTGAACTACCAAGATATACAATATTCCTACCTGAAGTCGTAGTAATCGGCGAGTTCGAGCATGTCGGAGCCTTCATGCGCCGCGCGGCAGTGTCCCTTGTCTCGCATGTGCTTTTGGCACGCGTCCAGCGACCGGAATCGTCGTCCCCTCTCGTTGCACCAAAGGCACATGAAGCCCGCGCCCACCTTCGCTCCTAAAGAATTATAGCAATAGTAGCGATCACGCTCTCTCTCTCTCTCTCTCTCACGCACTATCGCATCCCAATTCATCACTTCTGCATTCTACTAGAAAGAAATATCGACGAAATTCATTGCAAAGGGTAATAAATAATAGTGAAACATCCTGTCTATTGGAGTTTGCAGAAGATTTCATTATGAGCATTTTATATGTTATGAAATCATCAAATAGCTAATATTTTCAATTTTTGCTATCTTGTATTACAGTGTTATTCGCGTTAGCAGAATGGATGATTGCGTGAGACTCTGAATGCAGTCCTATTTTGCGCCGCTCGAAACGCTTATGTGACGGGTCGATAAGATAAAGCTGGGACATCAGCATAGCCCGACTGGAATATACTATCCAGTACCTGCATTTCCCTGATATATGGCCAAGTCAGCAGCTTTCACAGATCCCCTACACTAAACATTCTCTTAGTACACTGCGTCAAATCGTCGAAAATATTCGAGAAGTTCCAGGAGAATGAGCGAAGCGCGTCATGCAATTACCAGGAATAAATGGTTATTTAATTTTTGCTTAACAAAATGTTCACATTACAGAAGTATATCCGACGCCAAACAACCCCCTTCACTTCCCAGTTCCAACAAATTGCCATACCAAGATATTTGACGAGGCCGTCAAGATCGGAGCAAAACTCGAGGTCGGGAATATAGAATCCGTGTTTCTTGGACATGTGCTCGAGATTTTGTTCGAGCGTCGACGCCTGTGCGAGACAGAAAAGACACGTGTCGGATGGGATGGCGCCCGGACGCTCGGTGAGGTCCATCTGCTCGTCATCGCTTTCGGCGTCCGTCCATTCTCCCTCTTCTTCTCCAGAGCCATCTGCGTCTGCAGGAGCAGCCATTTCCACTTCGGTGACTGCTTCCTCTTTCTTCTGCAGAATAGACTTATGAAATTTTTCTTACGAGAGCGCAGAGATAAATAAGCACACTTAACTATTCTATTAGCTACAATTGACCTACTGCTCACAATCACAAACTGGTGGACGACTCGAGTTTAAGCCTAAGCCGATGGCTAAATAGCATGACAAGCACTTTTCGCGAATTATTATTGGCTTGGATAGATACTTTGCTTGTACGTATGAGGAAATTCGCTTCAAATTATATATAAGCCATATAATGTTGCGCTTGTTTTATCTATTTCTCTACTAAAAACTGAAAAAACTGACCTCTGCAACTGTCTTGACAGCCGCTTTCTTCGACGGTCTTTTGGCTTTCGGAGGACCGTCACGCTCGAATATGGCGGCTAACTCCTTGTGCTTTTTCGCGTTTAAATGATTATCGTAGGCGTTCTGCGATTGGAAGGTTTTGTTGCAGGATATGCAGCGGTTAGGGACAGCCTCCTGTTCAGACTCTTGTTCCACCTAAAAAGCGCTTTAGAACAAATGCGTAGTTGGATCTAAACGAACTTTGCCCGAGTCTAATGTCACTTTCTCATATTAAACGGTCCTTCATCATAGTAATTCGTCACTTTTGTATTTCATTTAATCAAAATAGAATTCTTATTGTGTGAAGAAATGAGGAAATTGAATGCAAAGGTGACGAATCATGCTAAAACACCCTATAAATATGCGCTCGACTTCTATGAAAGAGAAATATAACAAAGATTTCCAGCCGAGTAGTTTCCTTCAGTTTTATTAAAATTTTTTAGAAACTGATCTTCACTATTTCAAACAACCGACAGGACGCGAAAGTAACGCGTATTACAGTGTTTTACAGTGGCAATGCGAGCCCGCATACCTGCGCACGATGAGCGAGAACTCGCTTCTGGAATTGTTCCGCATCGATTGGAGGAAGTTCGGCAACCTGAAATCAAAGAACTTCAATAATCGAATGCAAATTGTTAACTGTCGTCGAAGAAGGGGAAGAGTGCTGCCATGATCTACTGAGAACATTAAATGCATTTAACTGTATCCTTCAGTTCCCTCTTTCTTGAGCTAAGTTTCAAAACAATGAAATGTTGCCTTCCTTTGTTTATATAGTTTTCCATATTGATTTGATTTGGTGTAAGTCCTCTTTGAGGTGAAAAATGTCCCTTTTTAAACTGAAAATATTAAAAAGTACTTTCTACTCGAACAATAATATAAGCAATGATAAGTAAAGTATAACTACAAAAAATGACTGCTAAAATGGATTAACTCATGAATAGTAATTGAATGTGGACAATTTTAACCTTGCGCTTGAGGTTATAACGATGCCAGTCGGTCTTGTAGTGGTCCCGCTGAAGTTCGCCGCGCGCGAACACCACGCGACATGTGATACACGTCATCCCGCTGCTTGGATCCAAAGCCCCAGCCATTGTTTCTCCTTGATCGCCTGTAAGACTTTTACAATTAATAGCTATTAAAAAACTCAATTAGGCTGTCTTTCAATTAAATTTCTCTTGCGCATTTGCCATGCATGCAATGTGCGATTGAATGGCGATCGCAGTAGACTGCTCGACTTATCACCTGCCGATTATTCACCGCCCCTGGCGATCGCTAGCTTCACATTTCGCCACGTTTAACGTGACGCCGATAACAAATGATTGTATGCGAAAGCATTAAGAACAATCAACTAGAAAGTCGATCGATACACTACAATATAAAGCAATTGTGTACACCAGCCAACCAAGTGAGACACGCAGCAGAGGAAACTGCCTCGGCAGTAAGTCGACGCTGATTGAATTGCGCGCGAAAAAAGTACTCAAGCGATCCGCTTCGAGTTTCATCGAAAAACACGCGTCGGACGGCGGAACGATGGAGCGCTTCAATCGGGCAGTTTTTCGGCCCTCATGGTCGATAATCGAAAGAAGAGCACTACACAAGAGGGTCGCAATACAAACAACGACCAATTGAACAACGGGGTGCGGCCAAGGTACAGCGGATCGAATCGGTCGAGTGAGGCGAAAGTCGATTAACCCCCCGGCTGATTGCCGGTCCAGCCAGCGTTCAACGGCAATTCGATCCGACCTGGCCGTCGTTGCGCTACGGCTGATCCGTCGACGCGCCTGTCGACCATAGGTCGTCATCCGCGGTCCTACCGCATTACGCGCGCCGCCCTCCAACTGACAAAACCTCCCCGTCCCCTCTCCGACGGTAGCGGTCTCTCTCTCTCTCTTTCCCTCTACTTCTCAACTCTGATTTTGCTGCATTAGTAGATTAACAGATGTCTATCGCTGCATTCCTTTGATTTGCCGAGTTATTGCGTTGCTATCGTGAAGAGCGTAGAGTGTGGCAGTGTCTGCATTAGATTACTGAGGTAAGAATGAGGACTAATCCGGTATGTCACGCTCTGACAGAGACTGTCTGAAGAGAATTTCTCTGCGCCTGCGTAAAAAGCAAACGCGCCAATGCGTAAACGAATATCTGCTTTTAATTGAAATGATCTAGCTTTGAAGTCTTAGTCGCCATGCTTTTGCTTAAAGCGTAGAAATTGACTATTGTCTGAATGAAACACTAGCTTTAATGGTAGGCCAATGACGACTACTGAAGCGTCAGATACCATCCGCCACTCTTGCTAACTAAACGGCGTCTCATCCCTCTCATTCAATTCATTTCAACGCTAATAAGCCTCCACTATAATCCGATCGATAATTCTAATTTACATAAAACAGAATTGAGCGCGAGATAGAGCGTGCGTGACAATCGAAGAACAGATGCCTCAAAATTTGCTCATTGCGCGCATAGCGTGCATGACAACGACTTCTTTAGCGAAAATATGTCCGACCAACTGACGGTCGTCTACGCGAACCCAGAGAATCTCTTCATGGCCGGGTATTCCGTCGTCGGCACCGTTGTGTTGACCGCCCATAAAATGATACGAGTCAAGCAGCTGTACATCGAGGTGAAATGCGACGCCAACACTGGATGGGTCAACAAAGCTTCCGACAAGATCTACGAAAGCAGCGAGGTTCTGACTTCAATTATTTGTCTCGGCTGGGGCATTATATACAATTTTCAGTTCAATAAGGACCCTTTTCATAATGAATTGACTTGAGAAATGTCCTATTTGATTTAGAAATCGTCCTCTTTGAACTGAAAAGTGTCCTTGCTGAAGCGGAAATCATACAAAATGAACTGTAATTCAGAACTACTTGACCGAGAAGATAGACATGGGAGTGGTGAACGTAACGCTACCACCGGGTAAACACGGTTACCCATTTCGCTGCGCCATTGGGACAAATTGTCCGAGCAGCTTCGAGGGGGAGTATGGAAGTGTGCGATACGCGACGCGAGTGGTGCTGGCGACGTCCGAAGATCCATCGGTGACCCTAGTGGTTCCATTCACCGTGCTCGCCCGCGTCAACCTTGGGAACATGCCGAGCGCCAAACGACCGATCGAAGCAAAGGACAACACCGACTTCACTTGCTGCTGCGTGCCATTTGGTCGCGTCAAAACGACTATTAACTTGCCCAGGAGCGGCTTTCTCATTGGAGAAGTGAGGAGGTTTTTGTACTGGTACGTGGACGATATGACCCAATCTGGCAGGATTGCGTTCGAACACGCCACACGCGCATGCACAGCATATCGTAGTAAATCAGTGCTTACGCGTGTGGCGTGTACGGACTTATAGCGGCCGGATGAAAAGTATGGTCCACGTACATTCGTATTATACCATTTCTACTTTAGTGAAGGCACTTTGCAATTCAATCAGGACGCTTTCCAAGCATTTCAATGTGAGATATTTCCTGGTTCATTTGGAAAGTGTCTTTATTAAAAGGGAAATGGCATAAATAAGGAGTCGGCTAACTTATCATGAGAGGATTTACAGTTAAGATTGCGTACGAAATCAGAGTTCCTGTTTGGGAAAAGGTTGAAATTCTGAGGACTTTGAACTTTGAGTTTCTGATATTTCATAATTAAATCATATTTAATGGTCCTTTAGTACATAGCTAGATTCATCAAAGTAGAGAATGGTAATAGTTGAAAGATGCTAATAATGCAAACAGTGCAATCGCGCACAAAAAAAAACTCGCTTAGCGACCAGGTCATAAATCGTAAAGTTAATCCGACGAAATATAAGAGAATAATTTATTAATATCGAACGTAAAAGGTAGTTCGCCAATGCTCAAAAAGATGAGTATGTTTTCAGGAAGTTCCGATCAGAATGCGCATCTCGAATGAAAGTCGAACAAAGATTGATATGTGTCGCTTTATGTTCGTCATAACAGCCCGATCGCGAGCAAGGAGTCGTTACGAAAACGCCGAAGACACCAAACTACGCGAGTATATCATCGAACAAAAGGATGTAAGACTAAATCTCTTTGTCAGAATGTTACAGAACGATCTGTTTTTCTGCCTCTACCACTTTCACTTATACAAATTCAGAACTTCTCTGACAGTCTTACCTATACTCTTCATTAGAATCGGTTTGTTTAGTACGACTCGCTCACGCAGACCAATACGTCAATCGAAGGGGGAGGATAAGAAAACGTCCTTAATTTTGCGATACACAGCTACCCACAGTTTGACTTTTAAATGGAACTGCGGCCATCTCTGTCCCTTAGTCATGTACGGTGCATTGCTATCTGCTGGCTACTGAACGTTTCAGTTGACGGGAATTCAAATGAAGGAAACATAAAATGAAAGATAATTATGGTTTTAGGCGCCGTCAGTGCCACCGAGGTGCGTCCGCTTAATAGATGACTGCACTCTGAAAATCCCATCAAAAGCCGTGCCAACGTTCGAGGGCCGTATTATCGGTCTCACCTATCTCCTCCGATTCACTGCCAATCCTGGTATCGAGGTGGAAATCCCCATAATTATCGCCACTTCCGACACCGACGAGCGACATCAGATTCTCTCCGATGAAGGCTTTGATGAAGGAATTCAAGAAGATACCTCTATTGTATATTGTTGAGATACGATTATCTTATGTGATTCGATCATTTGAGAGAAGTATATGACCGTTACTGGACTTAACCATTGATAAGGTCGTTTTAAATCAGTTGATATAATCAGCCTAAGTGACGTGAGCAAGAATCCGCACCGAAATAGAACATTCTAGAATTTAAACGGAAAATATGACAAACGAACTCACTACTCATCGTTTGACTGGAGAACTTGTTCAGATGTGAAGTTTTGTCGAATTTGTTCAGAAACGACGATTTAGTAGAATTCAACCGATCGAAGAGGAGCAGTATGCTGATTTACTTTCCCAATCAACTGACAATGAAAGGGAACAGCGCCTTTAAATCGGCCGTACACCGGCACGTGCTTTCGGAGCATTGCACAATCAACATTACTTTGTTATTAACAGTAACTGAGTACAGTATGCACCTTTTGTACATTTCGTACCAGAGAAAGAAGAGCGATCAAGATTTGTAACTTCAAAGAATTTATTTAGTTTCTTTAAGATTGAAGCTTATTTATGCAAAGGAACGTGCTTAATCATAGTGTAGCATCAAAAAATTTACATAAGTTTTTAAGTAAAGAAGGTCTCAAACAGAACAATGGATGCAAGCATTTACGACATTTAATTCGACAAAAGTCGATTGGGCGCGCGCGGGTGTTAGAACCAGAACGGTGATCTTCGCCGTCTCTTGTCACCGAAGGTTTTATTCTTGCTTGTTTTATGCAAACGAGAAGGAATCATGGACGCAAAATCATTGGTAGGGGCATCTTCTTCATTTCTTCTGCCTCCCCCTCCTCCTCCACCCACAACTGCGGCATCTTCTGAACACAGGCCGACTGTCAGCTATCGTCCAGAAGAACTCGATCAGCAGAAAGTGACCCAGCCGCTCATCAATTACGTTGAGAACGTCCATTTTCCTTACATCAACGACTTTAACAACTACGAGCGGATCGTCAAAATTGGACAAGGAACTTTCGGGTATGTCTCAGGATGTCTTTTCTTCAATCGTTATTATCTCGTATTTTATGGTTTGGCATCGATAAAGCTATTGAACCAAAGTCTACTTACTGATCATGATAGTTGAATATTATTTCATTAACTATATAACTAGGATTCTTTATATTCTTCCAAAGTGCCGTTTACAGTCAATTAGTTAATCTTTTGCTTTAACCTTCTCCTACATTGTTATAATTTGTGAGCAGCTTTCTCATTAATGCTCTTTACCACCTTTCAGCGAAGTTATCAAGGCCAAATGCAAGAAAACTGGCAAAATTGTCGCTTTAAAGAAAATATTGATGGAAAATGAAAAGGAAGGGGTAAGAGATATTGAATTTTGGAGACTGTTCTCCTTTGAAATGCACTTTTTAAGTTTCCAATCACGGCTTTGCGAGAAGTGAAGCTGCTGCAACGACTGAAGCATCCAAACATCACAGAGCTGCTGGAGATATGCAGCAGCAAAGGTACGCTATCAGTTATTGCTTTGATGCTTGTAAATGCTTTGACACTTTAGGGTACATATAGTCAAAAATGTTTTATCAGTAACAAAAAAGCAAAACAGCATCCTAGTTGGTAAAAATAAGCTCGCTTTTTGGTACATTATCATTATATTTCACCAAGAATGATAATCATTTCTTGGTTTTTATATGTGTAAATTGATAGCAAGAAGCGCTATCGACTTTCAAGCCGGTTTACCTTATTCAATCAAGTACTTCTTCTTACCTATCGAGCAATTTCGACTCTATTTTATACCAAACATTTGTTGTTGTATTGGGACAGCACTAACTGTACGCTCTGGATATATACCGATGTTCTTCTGAATTTCGCTATCATACAATATTACCTCTATATATCTTTCATCATTTTGTCAGATTTTACCAGAGACCTGCCCTTTTATTTATACTTTCCCTTTTATTGCAACTTTTCCTACTCGAAAATGTATTTTGGAGTACCAAAAACAAATAGGGCTTCCGCCTGCTTTTTTAGGGGAAACATTTTTCACTGAGTAACGGCAAAACAGTCTTTCCTGAGACTTTCCTTGACGTGCTGCGTGCTAAAGATAGGCTAAATTTGGCGTTCTACGGTATTCGGTCTTGACGCTCGTTACTGATCGAAAAATTTCCCCTATAGTTTCATAATTAAGCATAATTTGTCGCGATGATGGAAACTGGTATATAATAAGGTAAAGAAACCATTTCAGAGCGGTTTATCGGTTAATAACTGATACATTGTTGCCATATCTCGCTTCGCGATCAAGTGATGAGATAATCTGAAATAGCAAACATTTTCAGCGACATCATACAATCGTGGGCGCAGTACATTTTATCTTGTTTTCAAATTCTGCGAACACGATTTGGCCGGATTGCTCCACAGCGAGTCGGTCAAGTTTCAATTACCCGAAATCAAAGGACTCATGAAGCAATTGTTGAACGGGTTGGTAATTTAATCTTATATTATCGTTTGTTAACATGTGTGTATATAGTCAAAAAATTTCGATCTATGACAGTTTTCAAATCGAAGAGGATGTTTTCCAATTCAAAAAGGACGCTTTCGAGTCATACCAAAACAAAAAGTGTCCAATTTAAAATTAATTTGTACATACTGAATGCTTTACTGATGTTTATTCGCCATGCAGGCTGTACAAAATTCACATGTCGAAAATCCTGCATCGCGACATGAAGTCAGCGAATGTTTTGATCTCCAAGGATGGCGTGCTGAAGCTGGCCGATTTCGGTCTGGCACGACCGCTGATCAAGGCCCTACCCGGCCAGCCCGACCCCTGCTACACCAACAGAGTCGTCACCCTCTGGTATCGTCCCCCTGAGCTACTACTGGGTGATCGCCACTACGGCATCGCCATTGACAATTGGGGCGCCGGATGCATAATGGCCGAGCTATGGACCCGGTCGCCAATTATGCAGGTGCGCTGATTTTATCAGTGATATTGGGCTCGTGTTATATTGCGGGCTTTAGCTGAAGCCGCATTTAACGCATCGATAGTGACTGGGTTGGTTTCATATCGCGCACTGTAGGTAAATTCCTACGTAACGCAATGCTAGAGAATACCCGCAAATTACGAGTTTAGCTAAAGTACGTGATATGAAATCACCCCATCATCAAAATTGTGACACAGTTAGCGAACAGCGTCGATTTTGCATCTCATTTGCATTTATAGAGCTTGATGCTCACTTTGATTGCTTGATTGCAGGGCGAGACGGAGCAACAGCAGCTTACACTGATCTCCCAACTATGCGGCAGTATCAATCCAACCACTTATGAGGACTGCGACAAACTGCCGTTGTACGGCAAGATTGATCTACCGGCCGGTCTGCGAAGGAGAGTTATCGAACGCCTCCAGGTAGGCTGATGCTTTTGGCGACATTCCAAATGCTCGAATTGTTAACAAGCGCAGTTTAGTTTGAAGTGACCTATTTATTTTATGTCTGTAAAACAACATCTCGACTTAGGGCCTATTAAAATTTATGTGGGTTGCTTATTAAGATATGTAGTGTTTCGGCCACCCAAATTGGATACATTGTTGTGAGAATAATAGTTTGCAACTTTTGTAGCGCAGGTTATATATTCTTTTCTCTATCTTCCCGCGCGTACCTCGCCTCCATAGAAAGTACGATACTACCGTTAGTTTCCAGATCTTAAATACGCCAAAATAGTACGATGAGGCAGATAGAGGTTAACGCACGCGAAAATTCAAAATGTTAAACATATTACTGAATTGCCGCAAAAAGTGCTCTTCGAATCTGTGATTGCGATTCATAACGTTATTATTGCAGAGCTACGTAAAGGACGCCGCGGCTTTGGATCTAATCGACAATCTGCTAGCACTGGACCCGAAGAAGAGAATAGACGCCGACAGAGCGCTTAATCATCGCTTCTTCTGGACTGACCCCATGCCGGGAGAGCTGAAGCGGCTCATGTCCACCCTCCATCAGAGCATGTTCGAATATACTGCCACCAGGGGCCCCAAGCGACCCCATCCTCAACAACCCCCTCCCGCCGCCCACTCTCATGGGCAAAATGCCAAAGTCCCCGCTTCACAAGGACACATGTTTGATCGGGTGTTTTGAACAAATGAATCTCTTACCTTTTTATCTTCGCTTTGCGATGTTTGATCATGTAACTTTGTGCACGCATGTTTGAAAATAAAGGCGCTTGTTTTTGTGTTCTTCGACATTCAGATGCATATTTCATGTTGAGAAGAGTGCGGGAAATATAGCGAGGTAGTGAGTGTGAGGGGGCGTGGCAAAATTTCCCGCGCATATTGTGTCCGACCAATCACCGCGGTTTTAACCGAAGTTTTAATTTCAACAGTTTTACAAAATAAGCCCCAGATGCGTGTGTATTTGCCGCCAATTTGTGAGCGAGTCGCACAATCTAATCATCCAAATAGTAAAAAATTCTTTGCTTCATCTATATTCTTTCCTTTACCCATTTGCGAAACCAACTCGTAAAACCCTAAAAGTCATTTGTGCTCTTTTCACCTCTATAGTTTCACCTCTATAGTCTCTACATTTTCTAAATCAACCAGAACGATCTCCAAGACAAATCAATATGAAAAAGACTTATTTGATTTAGAAAATTTCTCCTTTCGTTTGAGAATGTCTAAGTGAGAATGGTACTTATCCCTGTTTAATTTGCTTCGCGCGCGGTTTTTTAGTACTAGGCACTAAAGTTCGATCTCGCGAACCCCTGAACAGAATTTGGAGTATTCAATCAGTTTCCAATCGAAGAAGGGTCGGCAGCTTTCCCATTTGATAATATCTTGGTTGGGATATTTCTTCGTCCGAGCTGATTTGAGTCTCACAACGGAATACCGTATTTCTCATGCTGATTGTACTGCATTTTCGTAAAATCTCCGCCGAACGTGACGACGATTTTCCGATTCATCGCTCTCAATTGCGATCAGAATGTTGAAATCGACGACTGAAACTGACAAATGGAAAAAGAGTTTGTATGATTCAATTTAAGTAATGATCTATTCATGATTATTCGGAGAACCGCGATGGGAATCCATGGAATTTGGGAGTACATGCAGGAGAATCTCGAGTTTGTCGATCCTGCCAGCCTTGCTCAGCTTCGTCTTGCAGTCGGTTCGTTTGGTTTTCTTCTACATTCTGAGCAATAATTTTGCGCCGACAATTGAATATAACCATTTTATAACATAGAAAGTATTTCCAGGCGGTCACGTCAATTGGCTCACCTATTATTAACAAAGCACGATGCGAACAAATGCTTTTTTAATCAACTTATGCAGCGTGAAAAGTGTCCGATATTTTGCAGATGGCAGCAAATGGCTGAGTGAGTCGCTCGTAGGCGACCACGCCGCCAAGTCCGAAAGGGCTCCTCTGTCATTTTTCTACCGTCGGTGTCGTCAACTCCATGCATTACGCATTCAAACCGTTGTTGTATTTCAAAATGTCAACTATCTCGTCGAACGTCGCATTGATGTAAGTTCTATTTTATCGTCTTGATTTCATAGGTGTCAGATTGTTTACATAAACGACGCATCATGGTATCTTACATGAACAAACTGCGGTTAGATGCTCGTTACTTGAAGTCGAAAGCTTGCTCTTTTCCTACTTTGAGCAAATTAGCGCATGTTTTGTCAATTGTATCGAGCTTCCTAAATGAACTTTCAGTGGTTCTCGCCTTTATCAAACAATTATGGCCACTCTTTACGTATTCTGATAATTCTGTTAATGAAAATATACACATCTAACCGGAAAATAAGGTTTATTCTTCTGACAAAATCTGATACCCGTTGTTTTCAGGATGACAATGCGCAGTTCAGTCACTTGAAACTCGGTGATCGTCAGTGCCTGAGTCCCATTCGATCATATCGGTCCAATATCGATAACAGATCGATCGAAACAGTCGGTCGTCAGATCGTTCAACTGCAGGTGAGACAAGTTTATCCGATATATGAGCGAGAAAAGCGGTCGCACAAAAAGCAAAAGAGCGATATATAGAAAGGAGAGCAACCGAGGGCAGAGTAGGTACTGTTAGTGTAGGTATCAAGAGTATACTCGAGTACAATATCACTACGAATATCACCCTATTATCACCAGACCTATCGCATCCCACGACAAAACCATTGAGCATTTCAGACGTTACTCAAAGAAATGGGTGTGGCAGTGGTGTCGGCGCGAGGTGACTCGTTGGCGCAGTGCGCGTGGATGGAGACGAATGGGTTGGTGGACGGCTGCATTACCGACGACTTTGACTACCTTCTCTACGGCGGATCGAATCTCTATCGCGTAGACTTCGACTCGACTGATTCGCAATCAAATACACCGGCTGTGTATCGCCTCGCCAGCTCCACTCTGATCAGGGAACATGGTACGATATTCTACTGTTTGTTAGTATGTCGTGTGGATTTTTCTCCGGAAATACGTCCAAAACAGCCTTATTTCATTTCGATACTACGTTCTGCTCTTGAATGCGGATTATGGGAGACAGCAGGTTCAAAAGTGACTTCTGATTCGCCTTCACCTCAACAATACCCATCTCACTCACATGCAACTGGTGTTTTAAATGGAAACAAGACTAATTGGGCTTTTAGGCTTTTTACATAAACCCAGTAGTTGAAGTGTTCCACCACCGCGTTCTTTACCCCATGTTAATCAAGCAGCTGTCACAGGAATCCTCAGTTAACAATACCTTCCGTTTTAATTGTCTATTAGCGGTGAAAATACTTTTCTATTCCGATTCACAAGCATCATTCATATTAAATTTTTTCAATTATTTGCTCGTTGATAGCTGTTTTAATTGTCGATTAAAAATGTTCTTAAAAATTGTTTTTAAGGACTGCATCGAAATCGGTTGGTGGCATTAGCGCTCTTAGTGGGCTGCGATCGGTATGCTGGCATGGACAACATTGGCTACGTGACGGCTCTCGAAGTACTCGCCGAGTTCTCCGAAGATTCCATCGAAGACGACCACCCCCTCGTTGTATTGGAGCGATTTCGGTGCGCTTTTATCCTTTTTCAGGTTTTCTGCGTTCATCCCTGCAATTTATTTTAAACGAGTGATATAGGGAAATTTTATTAGTTTGCTCTCTCATATGAAAGAATCATTTTATTATAAGACTGAAGATTTATGACTTCGTATTAAATTTCGAATCGTGAATAGCTGTGATGATTGTTGACCTGTAGTGTTTTCAGATTAAACGTTGTTCAGTTTGCTATTCTAGTAGAGTTTAAGTGCGATAGCTCTTTCAGCCTGTTTCCATCAGCGAAGTAAGCATTAAAGCATAAACAAAATCTATTTATAACTTCGTATCAGTCTCCATCTTTGACTACTGACATCGCGATATCGTTTGCATTAAGCGCAGTGATAATGACCTTTTCACGAGGAAAATTCGCGTTCTAATAAAATAGTAATAACAATACCGAAAATTTATGATTAAATCTGTTGTGCTTTTTCCCTGATTGTGGTCGAATTTTCAGAGCATACTGCTCGGGTGAGATCAGTCGAGTTCAGCCGACGGATAGTGAAACTAAGCTGAACTTGCGCAACTCCGATTTTCACTTTGCTTGCGGTTTCCCGAACGCCGGCGTTGTCGACATGTACTTGAAACCTGACACCAATCCCGACATTACCGAGCTGCAGCTTCAGTCCCCTGCTTGCAACGATGCCAACGTTCAAGTAACGTTTTCATTTTTTATTATTTTTCCGCGCAGCACATATACTATACTTCCCGTGCGACTGTTAGTTCATCCAGTCGTATTGATGCACTGCATCATCTCTCTTCCATTTGCTCTCGTCCACGGAGTAATGAGCACTTTCATTACTACATGTTAGCCAAGAACGCTGAGGATATTGACTATTGTTGCCATCAGTTATTCTCGATCTACTAAAAATTTAAATCTCTCCAAGACACAGCCTGTAGAATAGATAATATCATTCAATAATGAAAGCGTTCAATTTTATGAGAAAAAAGCGGTTTATTATGGGCTGATCGCACTGCGCTCCCAGGGTCCTATTTCACCAAAGCTCTGTCATTGAAATCGGATAAAAGCCAGCTGTGTCTCTTACCTGTAACATTAGGCCATAAGCGGCTGAAATCTGATACTCATCTAAATTTTCTCAGATTTTAGTGACTGAGCTTTAGTAAAATAGGACTGAGGCGAGTCATTAAGCTTTTGTTTCGTAGTCACAGATCAGCAGTGTTTGAAATAAATTCTTCTTCAGAAACTCTTGGCGGGCATGGAAATCGTTCCCGAATTGCCTCCCGAACGACGCTCGCAGCGGAGGACTAGCGCAGAGGTTCGAATTTGATTGGATTTGTGTGGTTTTGAATGTTTGAAACAGCGTGCTGCTTGTTATGACTGAATACGAAGCGGCAGAATGTTCGCCTGAATTTCTTTCTAAACGCCTGTAAAGATGGGAATATGCTTATAGCAAAGGTTTTCTTTGACAACAGTACGTCATGTTAGGCCATGTTATATGCCCAAATTAAGACGTATTTTGCGGCATGTCTAGCAGAATAGTGACTTGATTCCAAATTTTCGTAAAAGATGAAAGCACAAGATTGTAAGAAATTTCTAATCATTAAATATAGATGCCATGTGACTTAAAATAGCACAATATTATGCTTAATACACGAAATAGCACATCTTATTTTAGTATAGACAAGTATAAACAGGAATATTAGCAAATGTATGAACGAGTATAGATGCGAGTATAAACACGTGATTAAAGTACGATTTGATTTGCAGACGCAAGCGAAACTGAAGCGCTACTTCGGCGTGCGTCGGCGTGGGGCAGTGGTAGCGACTGCTTCGTCGAGAAAGGAGGCCGCGGCCTACTCGAAGCGCGCATGGACGGCCTTCACGAAGTTGAAGACTAAGATGCGCACGTACAATCCAGTCGTTGCCCTCTCGCCCGCCTCTCCCTCCACGTCGAAACCGCCTTGCTTCCCCCGCACCGCTGTTCAACCCGGTACGCTTTCATCAGAAATTCATGTATAAGAAAATTCTTTTATACCGGTGTGTCGCTTATATTGGTATTTAGTTTATATCGATCAATTTGGTAGGTCCTTCAAGTACCGTTATAAACGTATTCTATGGTAGCAGTTTTTCGTTTGAGTAGTCGCAATAGTTACAGAAACAATTTATATTCAAAATTTCACGACCAAAATTACGAAAAAATCATAAATCGAATGATGCAGACTGTTTCGAAAGTCGATCGCGCTTCTTTTTATAAATTTATGCACATAAATAGCTAGAAAAGTATCCCTCTTAGTGAAAAACGGTGTTTAAGCACCGAAAAGCAAGTTTATCTAGGACTAGTTGGGTTTCTTGGCGTGCTGATTACCGTAACTGTGGCATAGAGCCTAGCTGCACTCAGCACTCTTCGAGAGCGACTAGCTTTTTGCTTACATACAGGGTGTCTCAGAGGCTATTATTAGGTACCGCCTACGTATTTACTTCTAGAATATCCTGTATTTGCATCTCATACCTGCAATCCTTTCAGCTCTTCCAAAGTTAATCATCTGCAAGAATTCGTCGTCGGGCGCCACCCCGCAGATCGTTGAGCTTACGCCCCTCCGAAGGGCGCGCGACTCGAAACTGACGGCGGAAAAGAGAGTCGACAGGCTGTCTCTTCCCCATCCCAATCACAAATGCACTCCTATCCAGCTCATTGATCTAGTCAGCAATTCCGGCTAGATCAATATTTCATATCTTCAGTTTGCACTCATTATCATCTTCGTCAGTTAGAAAACTCAATTTCCATTTCCCTGAGATTATGTTCAGGCGGGAATCTCTCTAATTGCGGCTATTTTAAATCGTCCTTTGCTCTTTATGTGTGGGATATTATTTAAATGTGGTCCCACAACCAAATTGCGCGATCAAACCTTGTGCTACGGTACTCTCTACGGCGTTTTTTTATTGAAGAAGAAGTTGCTAGTTTAGCGCCGCTGCAAACAATATATAGCCTATATCTCTTGGCTTCTTGCAAAGGAAGTGTGTTTTAATTTTTTCGCGTTATTAAAGCCAAATATTCATTATTCGTCGTCATCAATCATCGGGAATAACATTTCTGGCCATCTGCCAAAAATGAATGGGCTGGGTATTGTGTAATGTCATCATCCTGTTCGCGGTGGCGCTATCTTCATGTATATCATTAACTCGAGAAAGGGTGTTTCAAGTGGGCCTTTCATTGAAATTGATACGAATTTGACAGCTGCATTGTTATCCGCGCAGCTGCGCGCAACTGCTTGCCTCGTGTTAATTAATTTTTTCGATTATTCTCAACTGAAAATGCTCATCATTGCTAACCGGCTGATATACTTGTGAAAGTTGAGTGGCAAGCAGTACTGCCGTAAAAGTACGTGACGGGAAATAGTACAGAGACTCGCTATTGCGTGGCAAGGAAAGAAATTGACTTTGCCAACGATACGATTGAATTTGGGGAGTCATGACCGGCATTTCGGTGACTAAGGACATGAGACTTTCCGGAACTTTGAAGCTTTGCGGCTCGTCCCATCCAACTCTTTAAGCAGAACCTAATAATTTTCGCGTACTATTTTCCGTCAAGTAATATTACGGCCATGCTAGCGACAAATTGAATATGCGCAATCGCTGGCGATGTGAAATGAGAAATGAAACCTCAAGTGACCTTTCCGTGTTCGGTCCAATCGAAGCTTTACGCCCCTTTCCGGTTTTTTCGTCGACTTTGTGTTTGCGTTCATAATTGCCGATCACTTCATGCGCTCTGAGAATATCTTTGATGCGGTTGTGACGCGCTTACACTGTACGTACTCGTCAAATTTTGCTTCCTTCTTTCGCTCAATCGCTTTCACGCTCTGCTGATAAGAGCCTGATTGAAGTATGTGCATGGTAAATCAATCAGTGGTATGTCATTCAGATTACATGCTCGTTTGTGTGGTTCGTATTTTGAAAATGTCTTTTGATTTATGGCAAAATAAAAAAACGTTGTTTTAAGTCTAAAAATTATAGCTTGTCTGATAGCTACCCCATTGACGCGCTCTTCTTGACAATGGCGACTATTGTCTAATAGTTTATACCATTTCACGAAGAGACAATATCCAAATCAAAGAGGACATTTTAATATTTTACCTGAAACAATTTTCACTTGTGACTTGGAAAATGTCACTGTTAGAGCGAAAAAGATATATACTGTGCTAATGGTCGCGCCCCTGGCCACGGGTCGAAGCTTTGGAAGGGGGAGATTTAATTGTCTCAAGGGTCATTGGTGTGTGCTCAAGCTTTTGCTCAAGCTAAACCTCCCCTGCTGGCTACAGCATTTACGAATACAGTAGCGACTGCAGCAACATCAACTCTACTGGCGATTACTTCAACCATCCGTCTGGCTTCAGGGCCGAAATTGACGTTATATCTTTGCTGACGACATATTTACAGTATTTCATGATATGCCAAGTGGTCTTGGACCAATGGCGAAAGATAACAGTGGCACCCAGAATTAGCTATGGCTTGCAGCATGAAAAAATCCATCAGATATTGCCCTTTTAAACTTCTAATTCACCCAAATGTTTGCCTTCAAATACAGCAATTTTGGTTTACGATACTACATCACAAACTTCGACTTCCATCGTGGTTTGATGAGCGACCTTCCGGAGTTCCAGCAGCAATCTCCTCTTTTTCCTTCAAGGAGCAAAAATATGATTTCCATAATTATTGAGACGTCAATTTTGAGGGGACAGCAAAACAAGGTCGAAGGTCTAACAATATTATATAAAAATATGGTTGAGCACGGTGCGCTCTTGTCTATTCACAGCGCTCGCTTGAAACACGACGAAAACCAGCCTGTGCGTCGCTCCAATCATCACATTTGTTTCGCATGCACGTCTAAAGTATAGCGCTCATTTGCGGTACACCGCAAGCACAGTTTTCGCAGGGCGCAAATACGTTAGTATTTTGCGCGTATTTATGATCCTTTTGAGACTCGAAAAGCGCATTCGCTATATGAAAACCGTTTTCGTTATCTTTCAGCATTAACAGGATATTGCTTCGTGTTCCAAACAAGGTTTTAAATTTTAAATGTGGGTGCTATAATGCAAACATTTTAGTAAAGCGTTCTTCTTTTTGTAAAATGTTTAGCGACTTGGCAACTATCATAACAGCGACGACAATATTTACAATAATATTACAGCGCTTTGTTCATTATCTTCGGATTCGGCTCAAGTTTCTAAAGCCGACGAAAATTTGCGCCGGTGGCAAGCCGGACTCGACGGTTTGAAGATTGGGCGCGTTGCACACTTTCGATAGATTGCCTTCTTCCAAGAACTCGCGATCCTTAGCGTGTAACTGTCGCCAGGGAACAGCTATCGACGTACACAGACCAAGATGCAGCCATGATCCCTTTTCGTCCACTCGTCCTGAATATCGTAATTATCTGAGTACGGTAAGCAGAGTTTGGACACCGGCCTGGGTCTGTGGCCTACTTCACTAAAGCTTTAATAAGAATGAAATGAGCTGTGTACCGTAATTAAGCCATATTTTGCCGTGTATGCAAGGTATGAGATGCAATCCGCTTATTTCAAATTTGAATGGCTGCTTTTACGTGAAATACGGTCCTAAATGAATTGATGCCGGTTAATTGAGAACGCGTTTTTCAAACCCCTATCAAAATTCTATTTAGTGCTTATCCAAAATGAAATTGTTGACGAGGCGATATTTTCTATACACAGGTCATCACTGCTACACAACATTTACTCAAGCTGGCACTTTCTAAATATAAAACATTTGAAGGCCCCCTTAAAATACATCGAAATTTCTACACTCTTGACTGTAAGCAGAGTAACTTCATCGGCGATGCAACATAGGTTGTGAAAATATACACCAATCATGAACTGAATATGGTTTTACAATGATATTTATCTTTTGGGAAAGACTTGTTTTGTCACCGATTCGAAGACTATCAGATGCTACTGGTGAAACCAGGGACAAGGCGGAACAAAATAAAGTTGAACTAGAATACTTTTTTTATAGTTTTCAACAAAATAATCGGTCCCGGTCTGGTCAGTAATACGAGCGCTCCTCAGTTGATTGTGATTAAGAAATGCTGCACTCAGCTATCTCAAATAACATTTCTTCTTGAGCACTATGTCCAATGATTCATGGTTCACCCTCTCTCGGGCTATTTCCAAAATTAAGCCCAACTATATCGCATGTTTTTCTTTTAGGCCACTCCATATATTTTTTATTTATAGTAAATATGAACGCTTAGCGTGAAAAGCGCTCATTTAAATAAAGAATTTATTGTATCTTTTGTTTTTCGAAAAAAGTCAAGGTGGTTAATTATACTCATTGGCAGCTTACCAATCTTTCCTGTCATCAAACAAAGAGGAACCCGTCCTTTATTTTTATAACTATTCTTTCTTTGGAAACTAGTGTCAATAATATTTACCTGAGAGCAAATAACTATTTTCATCTTGTGTTTTCTGCATGTCCAGCACAACTCCGCACGTAGAAGGGTCATTTGCCGTTTTCAGAAGAGTTGTATTTGAAGATTTCACAAACTGATCATTTTTCTGTAAATATCGCAGTTTACTGTTGTTCGGTCCCTAATGCAATCAAGTTACCAGGAAAATGGATTTATGCTCTATGATGTACGTAATTTCGAAGTCACCAAACGGCTTTCGCGATCGGACCACTACAAGGCTCACTGAAAAATTTAACATTTTAGCATTTAGAGATCTTGAAATGGGTTATTTAAGAAACGAAAGAAAGCATAAGGTTATGAAAAGATTGAAAGATTATACAAGTAACGGTCTCAGAATTTGATTGTATCTATTTCTAATTCAACTTATTTGTACTTAAGAAATAAGATCGTAAAGGTCGATTTCTATGTTTTCATAACCGAAAACAACGAAAAACCTTGTATACACAATTTTACAAACAAGGAAACCGGGTTGAAAGAAATCTTGTTGGTTTTGAAGCGTCCATGCTTTGCGTAGCTTAACGAACATTTCTTCCTGACAGGGTCTCACTGAGAATCTCAGACAGGACGTTGACAATTGAAAAATAGAAGCAATTGGGTAAAATACTTTTTTCGATGCCTTGTTTGATAATAATTTCATCATGAATATATGGCTTTCAGGGTAAATTTAACGAAAGATGAATGAGATCAACACTCCTCCCACTAACATCGACCACGTTGACGATCATCCCTGCTGCAGTCTCAATGGAGTAAAGCGCGCGTACCAAAATCTGCATTACAAAGACCTTGGATGACACTTTCTGGAACACAAGAACAAGCATCGGAACGCGTCATCCAGGAAATAGCAAGTATAAGAATAATAGGAAATTTGGTGGCCATGATGAGAAATCTCAAGGTAAAACTGCTTCTGTTATGTGCAAATGCACATGAATAGACTATGTTTAGTCTTTTTATCAATTTGATAATTGAGGAGGTGCAGTAAACTAGTAGGGCCCGCGGCGAACCAGTCGCTTTACTCGGTTACGCATTAGCAATCGCCGTGGTCTAGTTTTCATTCAAAACATCAAACAGGAAGGGAGGGGCCTGTCATTCATGTTTTACTCTGATGCCTGATCAATGGTGCAGCAAAGCGCGTGACTGAGTTGGAACACCATCGGTTTTATTCCCTTCACCGAACTGACATCTTCCCTCCATCTTTTTTAACAGGGACGCTCAGACTTGACGAAGGGGGCCTATTTTGTAAAACTGCTGAAAATTGAGAAATGATTGACTGAGATGAATACTACATCATCTAACCGCATTACGAAATGCTCCATCAAAACTCGGATGCTGACGATGCGGAATTGAGACTCAGCTCCTCGACTCTCAATCCTTAGGCTGATGAAGTTTGGTTCCTGAGCAGGTCCTCGTCGCCCGTTTTGCAGCACATAATGAAAAATCATGAGGAAACTTGGCCTGTTGATGTCTTTCCAGGAGAGCCAAAACCGGTTGGGCCTTTGACCTACACTTCTCTACTATGTCTTACTATTTCCTGTTACTGTATCTTCTGTTAACCTATCCGTGGTTAAGCGAATAGGGTAATATAAGCGTTCTCAAATGAACTCTTAAAATAGTTGATTGCATTGCAGTTGTGACTCAATACGGCTTCCAGTGAAGAAATCTTTATATTAAATCAAGCCACTAGCCAGTATTGACAAGCTATACACACAGTCAGAACAGTCAAACACGAGAATATACAATTATGTACAATTGATCTATGAACTACAAAGAGAGGATCAAGAAAAAAAATGCTACTGATATTTAAAGCTGTAATTCTCACCTGCTTTCACAATTACTTATCACTATCATATCACTCTCTATCTCTAAAATATATATGGAATTTAACTATTATAAATGTTGCATAATCAGACCCAATTAAGAAATGATGAGCATAAATTTTGAAAATAAAGCAACATCGTATTCACACGTAAACCTTTAATAGGTCAAAGACCAGAAGAAAAGAAGCAATGGGACAAGTGGGCTTTAACAGCCACACCCACTGCCGCAGCATTTCGTGCAGACACACACCTTGCGCACGCAGTTGCAGGAGGGGTCATAGCGGCTGGGACAGCAGTGGTCGGTGCCGCATCCCTGAGCGGCGCATGAAGCGCCACACATGCCCCAGTCGCAACTACCGCGAGCTTCGATCGCGACCTTCGGTTGATTGGCAGTCGCCGGAGCCTTTGTTTCGCCAGTGACTTCAGCCATTGCCTGAATGCGCACCACGACCGCCGTGAGAAGCAAAAGGATTTGAACAGCCGTCAGCGATGATGACATTTTCTGCAACAATATGCTCACTTAATTGAACTATCAAAGGCACATATTGGCCATGGTGAAACTAAATCCATTAGTCTTGTGATTTTGTCGGTCGTTAAGATAGAGCGCAATTTCAACACAAATTATAGAAGAAAGAAAATACGGACTAGTCCCAGTAGTCATGCATTCAGTTATGTTCGCATAAACTTAAGCCGTATGAACTCGTTCAACATTATATTAGAACAACGATTATAAGTTAATCAACGAATTACAATGCAAGCATATATATTACCGTAGTAGATGATGGAGAGTAGCAAGTGCGAGAAGAACAAATTATTTCAAGTTCTCCTTTAGTTTAGGAATGAAACATTGATGAAACGCCCGCCTTTTATATAGGGTCCATTGGTAAACATCATGTCCGCTTGCGTAAGTTACTTCCGTCCTATCATTCACTCTCTTGTTTAAAAATAACGCTACGGAGTAACGGGAATACTTGCGGCAAGTGGGCGTCAGCTTGCAGTAAATACAAACGTGCTTACTGCACGTGGTATACCTGACAGTTATCATGCTATCAAGCAGCGGTGTTGTTGGTATTTACTTTGGCAGCGCAAGTGAGGCGATTCACGGTATCCCGCTGACTGCTTGCTTGTTTTGATAAATGTTTACATCCGTGGAGTTTAGGCAAGTTGAAACACAAGATATCATGTAGCCTGCCACAATGTATGACTCATCATGATGCAAGTCCTGAAACTTTTTTGTCGACTTTTTTCGACGGCAGGTAGCTTGATGATAAAAAGGGTAACAGTAGCGTCAAGGCACACAAATGAGTTTAAAGCCTTGATGGAAGATAAATCTTAGTTAATTGACATCGACCGATAAACATATTTGGTTTCGGTCGAGCACTAGACTGAACAACAAAGCATGGATATCGTTTAAACATATTATAATATTGCACATTTATGCGGTTACACCATAAAGCAAGAGTATTATTCTTTACCCTGATTCAAGCTACAGTCTTCATTTCAGATCAGCCACTGTTTTCAGAACGCATTTTTAAAGCTATTGAGTGGGAAAGCGATCATTTAGTTACTGCGGTTTACAGACTGGCTGCAGTCATTCATTGGTGAAGAATTAATATTGCACACGGCCCTGACACCATCTACCTTTAATTAACCTTACAATCGATACAGATCAGGTTAGAAATGGACGAAAAGGAGTTCGTTTTTGCCCGTCTACCCAAGATACAATTGAATTTGGAAAGGAATGAATGAGAATGTAACCGCAACAGGGTGACGCGATGCGTATTGTGACCTCTGCTTGAAGATCTCCTCGAAGAGGGATATTGGGGTCACAGCATAGAGTGTCAGTAATGCCGACCGGTTTAAGCGTGTCCTTGAGTGCAGTAAGGAATATAGAGAAGCTTATTTCTTTAGCACCAAATATAGTAAATCAATCGAAGCAATGTACATTTTCTGCCTCAAGAATTTATTGTTCACAATACACATCTGCAGTGAATAAAACGCAGATACTTTTAAAAAGTGATGTTTTACAAGCATCACTTAAGGAACGACAACATCTCAGAAATGTGCCGATATGGTTTTCTAAGCTACGTGTGATATATTCCATGGAGTATTTCATGAACGATCACTCATGACTGAATCACCGCTTGAATACGATGACAATGGCTATACAGCTCTCAGAAGTTGGACCGACGACCGCGATTGTTCATCTGCGTCATGGTCGCCTGGTTGCTGCCCATCGTATTGCAGGTGATCCTAAATTATCAATAGTCAATCACTCCAATACTGTAAAGGGCTTAATAAACTTGTACTTGTAAAATAATTCAAACATATCTCACGTCATAACTCTTAGCGTACTCAAATCAATTTTTAGCTATTCTTGTCTTAATGCATGTGAATCTGGTAAGAATGATTTCAGCAGTACAACTATATAATATCCTTAAATTGCTGGCAAAATGTTAATGAGTAATAACGAAAGAACTTACTGGACACCAGCATTCCTGAGACACTGGCAGTCCTGGGGATGGAGCCCCGTCATCGCCGGAGACGACGTGGACGTCATCGTCGAACCTTGCTGCTGATTAGTCATCATGGTGGCGGAGGAAGGGGGGGTCATCATCATGCAGCTCTGGGTCGCCATGACAATGGCTTCGAGGTCGACCGTGGCCATGTCGAGCTCGCAGCCCAACTGCTGCATGCAATTGCCTCGGCGCATCGTCGTGGACTGCTGGCTACCACCGCTGCCCGAGCCCATCATGCAATT
>NIUQ01000592.1:0-45011 GCA_002796945.1 Plectus sambesii | reverse complement strand
TCCGGAATTGATACTAATGAACTTGAAAGCGTAGAACATTAAAATATGTATTAAAATACTTTTTAAAGCAACGATAACAAAAATATGCACTCAAAATATCGAATTTTTCTATACGCCCACTGAGCAGGTTTTACATGATAGTCACATTGGAAAATTTGTGGCCATTCAGCTCTCCGTATTAATTCACGCAACTGTATATCACTCTAATCCCTCATTCTTTGTCTTCCAAGATGTGACTGAAGCAGTTTTGCAGCTGCTTCGACTAAAATTACGACTCTGAAAAGTGAATGCACGAGTAACGCTGGAAGCCACTTTGCTTACTCTTCGTGTTACTTTTTGGCAAACTTTTCTGGAACTCAGGTGGCTGCCAACGACTACTGCGTGAGTCAGGGTGGACAGCTGGCTTCGCTCTTTGGAGAAGATCTCGTCAGTCAACTAGGATCCCTCTTCCTTCAATTCTCATCTGTTCAGGTAATCTTCATCTTTATTAGAGAAGACATTTAAGATTATTACATAAAACAGCGATTGTAGACAGAACTACAACTTTCTTATTAATAAAACAGATGTAGCGTTGTAACGAAGTACTATTTTATATGGAAAATTATAAGTGGCACTTTTGTATCACTATTTACTGAGGATATGTTTGTCGTAAAGCATGTTTCAATGGCTTCTCGTTATTAAACTGTTATTGAAGTCAGCGTTTAGACAATAATATGTTCTGAATCACCATTCAAATTCCAAATAATAGAGATATTCGTTTGAGCCGAATAATATTACAAAAGCAATCGGTGATCATTTTTCAACCATCATTTGCTGTTCTATCTTTTCAACGTTTTAGGCATGGATCGGTCTAAAGTATACGAGCGGACAACTGAAATGGATGGTTGATAATGCACCCCATACTCTTTTCAAAAATATCTCAACTCCATCTACCGGTTCAGATTGTTATGCGCTAGTGTCCGACAGAAGTTCACCAAATGTGACAGAAAACCCTCGTCTCTCTCCGATGGAGTGTAGCACTCAATTGCAGCAAGTAATTTGCATGAAAAGCGGTAAGTAAAAGTAGTTAACATTTTTGAGGTGTGTTTTGCTCGGAAATGCAAATGATTGCTAACGGAAATGTCGCTATCAACAAATGTTATTCCTATTTGTTACGTTGCCTGCTACTTATTGGCGCACGATTCAACACAGTGATGAGCGCAAGCTAACCTTTGAACTCATAGAAAAGTCACCGTCATTCACCGCTTCTATCACAGCTTTTCTTGAATATCCCATTCTACCCGCAAGAAAAACTATCGAAATTATATGTAATAAGGCCTATTCGAAAAAAATAACTGTCTTGATGCAATATTCAGTCCATTGTCATCCTGAGAACCTTCTAAAATATTTCTTTCTTTCGATTTCAGATCACATCTTCTCCTCTTATAGTATGCAGGAAGGAAAAAAAGTTATCGAAGCCGAGTCTCCTGAGTCGGTGTCTATCGAGGTCGATTCCAATGACTGCGGTTCGCGATGCAGCGAAATTATTGGTTGCGTTGGCTTCAACTTCAATCCAAGCGACGGTTCGTGCATACCAACCAAAGTCAGTTCCCCTTCCTTCTCCGATTTTCAAAGCTAAATCATTTCTTCAGCAGACTTTATTATTTATCGATAATATCGAGTTTCGTGTTTATTTATGCGAGCAATTATGTTATAAAGTTAGAATAACATTCATTGCTGATGACTATTTTATTGCCTATGCAATTATCATAGTGTAGGTGCTCAATTTTTTAGCGCAATTATATCTAAACCTTCAAATGAAATTATGGCAAGTTGAATTTGCTTATTAAGCTAGAAATATTACAGGTCTGTCCAGCAATGCCATCTTTCATTAATGGCGTCACAACCTACACAGTTCAAGACGACTCTTCTTGGATTTTTCACGAGAGAATATAAGTGAAAGGATAAATGATGAAAGTAAGGCAAAAAGAAACTGAAACATTTGATTCGTTTTCAGGTATTTGATTTATTTGTTACACAAACAGTCAGTGTAGGAAATTTTTGTGACTTATGACCGCTGACTGGCTATAATTTCATGGATGTAATGTAAATGAAAAATGTGATTTAGTTTCTGTACTGCCATAACACTTTCGTCCACAATATGTGCGATGACAATGCAGAACTGTAATTACATTCTGCATTAATTTTATGAAATTGCCCCCTGAGTGCAGTATGAAGCTTTTGTGCAAACTGTGAGGTTTTTTGTGCGTATTATAATAGCTTTTGTCAGCGAACGCGTGAATACTTCAAAAAATATTATAACCGTTACTGTGATAGCTTGTGAACAGTGATTGCTGAGCTTTTGTGACACTCGTCCTGTTGCCATCTACTTTTAATAATGTATTGCCTTATGTTTTGTTAATAAAATTTAAAAAATTTGTGGTAAAGTCGAAAAGGATTGTACTAAATTTAATAGTAAATAAACGCAGCTAAGGACGGCCGACCGATGCAAAACAATGCGCGGTTCGAAAAATGGTCGGTTTTCGCAACGGTCATTCAGGGATTAGCACGTGAGTTTGTTTTGGAAGTACGAAAAAATTTGATGAATCGTGCGGTTAGTAATCCCGGAACGACATTTGAACAACATTTGGCGTATTAAATAGCGCCCTGAAAAATTCACCTCTTTGTGCACAAGTTCACACAACTCACCTCAAATTCTTTGTATTGTCTTTATTGACTTGAAAAACAGTTTAAAACAGTTTGAACGGAAACATGTCCACGTTAAACGTTGTAAACGCCAACTATTGCGAGTGACTTTCAATTGCAAGCATCATTATAAAACTTTAAGGGCGACTTTCAACTATCCATGGAAATACGATTGCCATTTTTTGAAGTCTTCAAAAAAGGGACAAATAAATAAGAACTCCACTATTAAAGCTGCTGCGAATCCTTGTTAAACACGAGCGCCCAAGTGAATTTCATCTTTTGCCAAAAATGTCAAGCTATAAACTAAGCTTAAATAAAAGTCAAGCGCAAACATGTAAATAGCAACAGCGTTGATCAATACAAGGAGTACAAGTATGTGACAAGATGAACAACTTGCTATATGCACAAGCGCAATAGTTTACGGAGCAAAAAAGCGTGATTAGGCGAATATGAGCGAGATGTCTAAAAGGGGCGTGGCTGGAATCATCCGCGGGGTTACATGTCTCCTGATATGGTCAAAATATCAAATTTTACCTCATTAATTGTAGACTCGCCCTGTATTGTAAGGCATTCGCTTTGGTTTAAAACCTAAACTTTTAAAAGATATGGTGAATTTGCGCTTCAAACCAGCGCAAACTACCTCTGCGCAGGCTCTGAGCGTCAAATGCGCCAGTCTCCTTAGTAAGGGGGATGTACCAATTGCCAAGCACCTAACACAAATAATTAGCCTCCCGCGAAACTTTCCACACACGGGGATGTCTGATTAGGGCAAGGAGATAATTTTTGTACAGTAATATACGGCAGAGGCAAAAAATATTGTATTGGTGTTAGGCGCTTGTTCCCTTATTGCCCCCATGGCCACCTCGGTCATCGCCTACATCAATGTGAATCGCCGTTGACGATATGACCGGCGTTTTGACAATCACCGAACTGTTCGCTGACAGCCGCTTCCATCGCGTCCAGGAATTCGTCCAATGGAACCATATCCTGAGCGTAGAGCACCATTAATATTAATATTAATCGAAAGATAGTATTGGCAACGCGCTGGGCAGTCCCTCAAGTGAGATAGGAAGGATAAATATGTGAATAAATATCAGAACTAAACATGAGCGCGTACGCGTCATCAAGCGCTATTATTTCAGGTGTTCTGATCATTGCAACTCCCCAATGTCGCAGTTCTGTAATGGATATAGGTTTTTGGCACAGATCCCAAAATCACCCGCAAGGTTCAACTAATTCAAAAGCGTCGAAAATCCACCCACGATCGCCACAGCAAATAAGCAAGCAAAGAAACTAAACTGACCAGTGGTCGCTTCGAATAGGCGAGGACGGGCAGCTTGCGCAGGGTTCGTCCGCTGAGACCGACGCTTTTCCTACAAATTAATACTTGATTAATAAAAAAACCTAAATATACACCAACACTCATATTAATTCATCACTCTTGTATCATAATTCGTCTACCTTACATTTTACTCCATCAAACTAGCGTTTTCATTGAGTGCAGAGATGACGACATTGAATGCAAAGGTTTTATGGAATAGTATGGGAACAATGACGAGTTAAGATGAATGGTGGTGTATCGATGGAAAATTCGTACTCGGCAATTTTGAGCAGTCGATAGCTGAGTTCTCCGCTCGCGTTCGTGTAGCTTCCACCGACTCGCCATGGATCAGGCAACAGGCCGATCACGGGATCCACCAATCCACCCTGAATCAGGATGAATACTCATTTTTGCTACTGTCAGTCTTTTTTATACATCAGCACCGCAAGAAATGTGATTGAGGATATTGTTATTTAGTCAATCAGGATGTTTATTAGCGGTCTCCTTTACATGAATAAGAGTGATAAAAGTGCAAAATACGCAGTGATAATATTTTAACAAAGAGCTGAGCACGGTTGTCACACAGTCAGAACTGTTCGCTCAAGCAGTGAAATGTATAATCAAGACAGAGACACATTAACACCAACTTGAACGAGCAATTTGAACTTTTGATATCTGAGACGTAGTTTTTATTGCGAAATTTTTTACGACCCCGCCTATCCATTAAGGTTGACGATCAACTCATCCCCTCCCACGTGCGTCCCCCTCCCCTCAAATGAGAGTTGATTTCCATTATATGAGATTATGCATACAGGTCGATCATGCTCACCTCACACCTATGCACAGTGTAAATCTTGGAAAGTTTACGTGTTAATGCATAATTAATTTTAGGAGCCAATTCACTTCATCCACAAGAATTAATCCAATCCTATCAAGCCGTGTATCCGATAGCAAAGGGCTAGTTCTAACCCTAACGCAATGGTGAGTACGACAATTTAATATAACAAATTGATCCCAACTAAGAGCGTCTTTACTTCGCGGATCAAAACATACCAAACTTTGCATATTCCCAGCACAATATGTAAATTTCTGCAGCATTCTAAAAGTCAAATTATACAAATTGTGCATACCCGCTGAAGTTCTTTAACGCAGCTGAGGAAGATGACGTAGATGGCGCGGGGCGACGGCGGCGGCACGAGGCGCTTGATATCGGCGCGATCGAGGAACGCCGGGTCGACCGAGTCAGACAGATTCGACGTCGTCAGCACCAACACATTCGGGTACCTCAAATGCAACACTGAATGGAACGAAGCATGAAATATTATGGAATGGAATACAATGGAAAGCAGATAAGTGCACAGATTTTGAAAGCTACAAGGGCAACATTTGTATAGAATTGTGCCAATGTACAAAAACATTTTCTAGCCGGGTAGATGAGCACTTGAGCGATTTCTACTGTATAATATGAATAAAGTAGAACATATAAACGATTTTTTAATATAAATATAACATGCTCAGTTTAACATTCTCTTTAATACGTTCACGGATTTTGAAGTAGGTTCAAGGATCACACGAGCTTAAGTGCAGTTTATTAATAAATGAACGCAGTCATCGACAGTTAAGAAGCGAATAGGAATTATTATTTAGAATCCCGTGAAATTTTCATACGACACAGAATTAACGTAATGATAGCCACTCAAAGAGGGACGAAAAAATTCGTTACTCACCGGCGGATGCGGTCGATTTCGGTGAGGAGGGCGTTGACGGCGCGCACCGAGTCGGAGGGCTCGTTGCGATTCATCGCCATCTGTCGCGACATCGTCAGACTCTCCACCTATAACAATACATATTTCAGCCCATCATGAATTCACTTGTGTACTTTCAAGCCGCATCATAGCGTTGACCCTCGCAGATCTTTCAAAGATAGTTGCGGATACGATAATTGGCGTGGTGAGACGCTAGATGGTTCAAATCTCGTAGGAAATGTGATTATTTAAGTGACGAGATGCTACTTTGTAATTATATTGAAATAGGTATGGGGACTGCCTCGCAGTGTGAAAGCTTCAATGCAGGCTAAATAACGCCTTCAAATGTAATGGGTGTAATTACCTCATCGATTAGCACGAACACCAAGCAGTGCGGGTCTTCCAACAGCTCGCATACTTGCTCGAACATCTTTGCCACAAGCTTGCCACTCTAAAAAATGATCTGATAATGGGCCGGTATCACATCGCGTACTTTAGCTTAAGTCGTACTTAAGGCATATCCTTTATCATTGCTTTAAGTCCGACTTTAGTTAAAGTACGCGATATGAAACCGGCCCAATGTGTCATCTGCTTGCGATGCGTAATAAAAAGTTTTCGAAATTAGATCAATATTTCGAATCGTTTTCTTATCCCGATGTAGGATAATTCGCTTTGTACTTTGAACTAAGCAACAAACAGATCAATAAAGACGTGTGATTTCATCGAGATGATTCGTGCATGAGCGCACAAACTTACTGAGAAAACTGCTTGCTTGACCGAAATAATCCGTAAAATATAGCAAACGATCGATTGCGTTTAAACAAAATATTAAACTTCACTATAATTATAACTATATAGAAACTTGCAGATATTACCGAAAGAGTCATTTTCAACTATTTCTGTTAAAAATAATTAAATAAAAATGAATTTTACAATACGCACCTCTGAGAACCATTTAGAGAACAGACTGTGGCTGTTAATTTCGACGAAGATTGCGTTGCGATAGCGCCCATTCATGCGGACAGCGAGCCGCTGCGCCAGGGCTTTGCAGAGAGTCGTCTTGCCCGTTCCGGGTGGTCCTGTAACGAACGTGAATATTACGTAAAACTACTGTAAATCATAGCGGTTGCCCTACTGCGTTGCTTGAAAAATTTAAATCGTAAATGCTGTTTACGCGCTAATACAGCACATATCAACACAGTATCACCGTATAATCCTGGACGAATTTCGACAAAACAAGCCAAAACTTAAAAGCTGCAAAAGGCAAAAGGTTGGAGTAACCTTGATCCCCCTGGAGTTTCTCTAGATCCCAAATCCCGATACTTCAACCCTGACATTTGAATTTAACCTCGATCTCATTACACCGCTAATAACCTTACCGTGAAGGAGAACGACACGATTGGCGGTTAAAATGGACGAATCCAAGCCTTTATCAGCGATTTGCAGCAGGGCGTATACATAAGTCAACAACTGAAAACAATGGTTATTAAATATGAAATGGATTTAACGCATCATGTTCGATAGAAACTCTTCTTAAATTATCACCGTCACCGTTACAAACGAGTTGCGATAGCGGTCAATTAAATCAAAATTTCACAAACTGATTACTTAATACCGTAACTGCAGATTATGTTGTTATAGAAACCAAAGTATGCATACGGCTAGAGAAAATTATATCAAATAGACGTGTTCAACTTCGCGGCTTAACCTTATCATGACGAGACCAAATTTCGCTTAAGATAATTTAAATAAGTTCGAATAAACATATTGTTAAATGAATTCAAGGTAAAAGAACCATTAATATGCATTCAGAATCTCAACAGCACGGAAAAAAACCAACTTCATTCTTAATGTTGTCTTCAAAGACCAAATTTTCCCACATGTCGTCGAAATCAGCGTTGGGTAATTCCCATTGGTGCGAACCGACTGTATGATCTTCGTCGTTTGCATTGGCTATGAAAGAAAGAAGCAATCTTTATTTTATTTAAAGAATGAAACAGGGAACGGTTATTCATGTAGTGACGATATTCACTCAACACGGCTAATCGAAGCATATAAAGCCCTTTAAAACTCAAAGATTTGTAACGCGAAAGTAACTCAATAATGAATTCTTGGTACTCGTATGTGATGTATAATTAATTTTATACTGCCATTGTAAGTATGATTAAATTTCAAGGAGAAAATGGACGCCATCTCATAATCGAATAAACTATACATTTTGCTATGGACAAAAGTACTATTTAAAATTTAACAACTTTACAGTGCGATGACCCCTTACAGCGCCCGTCCGCGTTTTCTGGTCCCTAATGTGCAAAGAGGTCTTTTTAAGCCACCTATTATCTATATATTAATATCAACTTAAATAAACGTAAAATATTAACTCATAATAGAGATCATAGCTATAAGGAGAACCAGTAAAAGCGAGAAGCTTCTTCGGGTTACAAACGGTATGGTGAATAATGCAAAGAGAGAATAGAGATGGAACGAGGGTAGAATATGAACTGAAGTTCGACCATCTACTAGAATGGGCGCGCTCAAAGTGAGTCAATGGGTGGGTTTCACATCGCGTACTTTAGCTAAAGTCGGACTTAAGGCCTATCCTTTATCATTGCGTCAAGTCCGACTTTAGCTAAAGTACGCGATGTGAAACCGGCCCAATGCGTAGAGTAGCCCCCGCTTAGTGATTGGCTAGGAATACAAATGATAACTCTTGTTTTTCGATCCAACAATAAGAATCGTAGCACCAACCAGAAACTTCTTGGGCAATGACATCTCCTCTTTTCAGTCGATAAAGGTAGTACTTGGCGCTGCCGTCGCGCAAACTGGTCTCCGTGAACGTCACAGTCTATAAGAGTATAACAATTATACTGCTGCACTTTCTATTGCACAAACGAATTTTGCAAATTTCTTGCTCAAAAAGGGATCATTTTCGATTTTATCACGCTAGCCCTATCGCCTGGTATTCCGTGTAAACTATCAATGGATAATAATATTAAAAAATTTGTAAAAACTCTTCTGTTTGGCGAGGAAATGTAAAATATGAGCTGATATCCAAAACAGGATGGTAACAGTTACAACGTTTACCACAAAAATGCTAGCCACATTAAATACGCTACCCTTATAGAATGTTAATAGAGCGTTTTTTCGTTCGATATATATCCGCTGAAGAGAAAATTAGCAAACCTGTCCATCTTTGAGCGACGACTGGCCGACGATGACTTTTTCCACAATGTTGGTAAGCTCGGGGCGTTCGCTGACGGATAGAGATGTATTATTCGACGCGTAACCAATATCCAGCAGGTAACTGCGCACCAAATCTTTTGCTCCTGCGCCATCGTTTTTCGTTCTGCAAATAATTATTACTCAATATAGCAATTAACTTATTTAGCGAACTGTAACGGAAGCTGATATTGAAAATTTAGACAATATGATAAAAGAATCGTGGTATAATCTATCCTGTTCCGCATACTAACTACGGCTAATTTTTGTTTGAATCGCATTCCTTTTATCCTCAATGATTGATAAACTTAAATGACCTAACAATTCCATTAAAGAGACCGTTAATAATAAAGACAATTAATGATTAGCAAAAGAGAATGCAAAAAACGTTTACACTCCGCGCTTTAGTCGAATTTCAACGTGTAGAGTGGAACCGATCGAACTGCCGCCTTCGATACGCATCATTCGTTTGCCGTCTGCATTCACCAACTGAAGTAAACCGCAACTGATGAAAATTAACAACCACAAATTGAAAGTTTGAATCTCTGATGCTCCCACACGTTCTAAACAAATCTTGCTCCTTTCCAGGTGCTCTACCGACCCTACCTCTCGCCAAAGTCGATAAACCAAGAAAAGACAGAAATGAAGATTGCTACTGATTTCAGTAATAATTAGTGGTAGTTACAGCAATTGTGAAGTGGCGTTCGAGGCTCGAACGACATCGTCGAATTGCACACTTTAGACGCTAAGGACAAGTTTCGAATCATTGCGCGAAAAGCTACAGTGTAATAATAATCGCTTCGAGACTCGTGCCATTCATGCGTCTATTTTTTGTCAAATAATTCTACTTGATTTTATACTTCTGCTCTTGCTCTGCTCTTGCTCCTCCGCTAGGATCTTTGTCGGTTGACTGGGTTACGAATTCAAATAGCTCACTTTGCAAGAAACAATATCTACTTTCTGTAGGTCTTGAACGATGTATCGCCACCGATGTTCGTGTTAACTTATTGGGAGCACCCTCTCTAAAAGAGAGAGCCAATTTCTCATACGACTTAAACCTAAGCTTCGAGAATATGTCTCATGTGTCTGAAAAGAACTGGGCCTCTGAATTAAGGAACCTTAGCCTTTTTCAACTTATTTCAGTATTATTACCTAGGCGGAGCAGAAATTTAAGTAGTGGTTAGATCTTTTGAGCAAAGTGCGTATGATTTTACTCTCCATTTCACGAGTATATCACTTGCTTGTTCTGGTGTGAGCCTGAGTGCAGTTATTCTATTCCTTTCTTCTTAGAGCATTCCCACTTTTGATCTTTATCGTTTCTTTATTTACATATGTGATGCCAATACAGGTGAGTAACACTATATATTTTTGATCGGGGTGCGATGCAGCATATAATATAATGCAGCCAACTTGATATTGAAAAACAATAGATAAACTTGTGTAATACTGTTAAATAATCAAACGAAGATCATTATAGTCACATAATAATGCAGCACTTGGTTGTTTTTTCATTAGATCTGTAGTGTTTTCCATGACTTTTTGAGTTGAACTTGCTGGAGGTTTTACCAGGACGCGAAGAGGAACTGCCAGTATCGTAGATAATGCCGCCATAAAAGCCTAAAAATGTTTACCATTAGCAATAACTGTTTGCTTAAAAGTTGTTGATGCTGTAAATTTGATTACCATTACCGTTACAGTCGCCACCACCTGAGAAGCCTCCGCCGCAATCGCCTCCGCCCCCGCCGTCCGACATTCGCAAACAGCAGTCACAAAAAAATCACAGAAGTTGAACTGAACACGTCGAACGTCCCACCTATTATAAAATACGGTTAAATCTCTTCAACTTATAAGGTTGGCTATTTCATTGTAGACTGTCTAAGGCTCGCTAAAAGTCTATGGCAGAGTCGCGCCAAGTTATGTGACGACTCATGAGCGGCCTGCCAACAAAATACAGTAAAAACCGGATATAAGATAATGCAGGGGAAGTGAAAAAATTCTCTTGTATCCGGTTTTCTCTTATATCCGGTTCCTCTTATGTGTTGTAGCATATGACTGACTGAGCACGGGATTTCAGAAAAATTCTCTTATATCCGGTTTCTACTGTATCTGAATAACGCTAAAAACTCGTTCGCACGGGTGCAAACCCATAAGTGAGGGCTGCGACTCTGAAGAGAGGTAAATATTCAAAAAGTAATTTACCTGCACGCAACGCTGTTTTGTTAAAAACTGGTCTTGGTCCTTTTTCGCATTCCTCAGACGTCCAATGGTGTCTCATTTATGCATTGAAAACAAGAATGATTCATCAATTTTCAATCGCCTCTTTTCCAGCTCGGGGAATCATTTCCTTCCTTACCGCATGTGAGCCTCTCATGTAAGACTTTCAGGTTTCACAAAAATTGTCACAATTGATATAATCCATGTTCAAAATGGGTTCACGTGCAAGCCACATTTATCGGCTTAAAAAAATTGTGGTGGGTTTTGCACTGCACACTATTTAAACAGCATTGCTCGCTTTTCATTATGTGCAATGCTGCAAAACGCGCTACACTCGTGCAGTGTTGTCTACTTATCGATATGTAACCTCTGTTCTTTATTAGCGCAGTTTGTCACCGCGTTTGAATTGTACGACGGGTTGATAACAAGTACAAAGACGTAATACAGGCGTTGGTTAGAGTGAAGCATTATGGGCGTCAACCTCCTCTCTGTACACTTTCACACCCAATGATGATCACAAAGTACAAAGAAAAATAACACTAAGCGGTATATATAGCTGTCCAACATTATTCAGAGCAGTAGACAGTTGACAGTAAGCGCTACTGCTTGAGCAATGTTGAGCGCAAAAGTTATTTCGATATTTGCCCTTTTATGTTTTTGTCGAACTTCTAAAACGGATGACGGTATCGTTTTATTATTTTGTGCATCTTGTACATAACTCATCTGATAATTTTATTGCCGTTTCACTCCCAATTTCCCAAATCATTGATTGCTTTCAGTGACCACACCGCATTTATGTCAACAGAACGGCAAATGCTACACGGTAATTGACCATCAGAAGCTAAAGTGGAATGACGCAGAAAAGTATTGTGCGTCAAATCTTCCAAATGGGCATTTGGCATCAATTCACAGTGCATTTGATGGAGCAATCATTTGTAAGCAAACTGTGTATCGGTAAAAGAGTTCGTGGTAAATTCAAAATATCAACGGTACTTTTTATTTGCAATACATTGATGTTTCTCAAAAGACTTTTTCATATAAATGGCGTTTCATTATCTAATAGAGAGAGATTTTTGCAACCAAAACAAACAAACAGACTCCACGCCGTATTTTCAGCTGCTTGGCTTCCGTTCCTAAGTACAGATCCCTGGTTTGGAGCATTTCAAATCGGAACAAACTCGTTTCAATATACTGATTCATCTCCGTTGGATTACAAAAACTGGACGCCAGGACAACCGACCCTACAGTGCGCCCAAATATGTCGTTCTACAGGAACTACTGGAAGTGTCCAGTGTCAACAAGGGAAATGGCGAACCGCTGACTGCGAAAAAGCATCCGTACAATTCATATGTAAGTATAGTTATTCAGAATATTTAGAATTTGGTCAAAAACATTGCATTCATTTTTATATAGTGCGTTGCTTAAATTTTAATTATACTATTTCAATTAAAGGCTGCATAATTCTTGCAAACTCAAGTTCAATTTATTGATATATCTCATTAAAAACCGAGTATTTCACCATCACTTTGCTCTGTGATAATTAAACGTAGGTTTTACACGAGAATCTCAAATCAAAATCGAAGGTCGTATAGCTCCAGCAACTGTATACATTTATGATATCAAATTACAATATACAGATTTACATCTTCCAATATACATAGCTCTTTTTCAGGCGAATACGGAAATTCTTCTACCAGCCCTACACCAACACCAAGACCTACACTTACACCTACACCTACACCTACAGGTCAGAATTTAATTTGTTTTTATGTCGTTCTAGCACTTGTGCTCAAGCCGACTATTATACGTTCTACTTCTATAGCGCAAATATCTAAACTAAAATCTATAAAATTATGAGATGAAAACTCCAACCGTATGGTTGAGGAGGATGCAACGTTTTTCAGTTTCTTAACCCTTCTTCAGACGTAGTCGGTAACTTTCTGGTACTTGCTGGTTTTAATAGTTATCTTCCGCTTTACTCACCATGCAGATGTTCAGATTTTATACTTGCACATTTGGACACATTTAATGCAACACTGTCCATAGTCGTTCTAGCACCAATAGGATAACCCTTTTTTCGTAAACTGAAAGACCATTTGAGCTGTGTTTTCGGCCATACTTTTGTGTCGCTCAGTAATTATGTAGTGCGTGGCGTTGATTGATGCGAAGCTAATTTTAGGTCATATTAATACGGTGACAGACTGCCGTGATCTGCACCAGAAAAACAGCAGCCTTCCAAGCGGAGTGTATACTCTTAATCCACCGGCAATAACAGCTTTCAAGGCATACTGTGATATGGAAACCGATGGCGGTGGCTGGACCGTATTTCAGAGGTACTTATTTAAATTACTCTAATTGGTATATTGACATGTGCCATAAATTTTTGCCGTGACAGCAGGTTGCAGTGTTCATTTTGGATAAAGTTTATGACATTCTATTAGCACTCACCGGCAATTACGTCTCTTAGTCATTTTGTTTCTTATTTTACTTCAAATTGATCTGTCTAATTCAAGTATTGCTCAGAATTACTGATAATTTCTGTATATGTCACTGTACTTTCCCCTTAAGAGTGAAACTATTTTAACAAACATCATTCGGATTTAGACGCATTGATGCTAACCTTTCGTTCTATGATAAATTGTGGAATGATTACAAAGTTGGATTCAACAATGGATTGGAGAACAATTTATGGCTCGGAAATGATATCATTCATGCTCTGACTATCAAAGATTCGAATGTCGAGTTGCGAATCGATCTTTGGGGCGATCGAGCTCCGGGTTCACCCTATCCAAATGGGCACTGGTGGGAAAAGCACACTAATTTCTCTGTAAGTTATACACTGTTCTGATAATTCAGCAAGTAAAAATATGCTTGTTGCTCTTCATTCATGCTTTACTAAATTTATTAACCTAAACTGAACTTTATGATGTTTTATTGATATCGATCAAAGCTACTTTGAATTCTGTGAGGAAAATGTGAGGTGATGTCGAACAAGCGAGAAAAACATGCTGCTTAGAATTTCAGATGCGTCGGTCCATGATTTTTGAGGTCGGTCTATATCCTTAGAGGATTAAAAATCTCTTGCGACCGACTCGCGAAATATTAAATGATCAACTTTTGCACATTAACTGTTCCCTGCAATGTCACCTCTATGAAATATTCTTCTAGATCGATGATGGAGTACACTCCTACACACTACATTTATCTCCCTCATTCACAGGCAATGCATCAAAGACGGTATCCGACGGCATTACTTGGTCAAATGGTTTAAAATTTTCAACAGTTGATGCGAGTCACGCCACCGAACCTTCTTGCTCTTTACTCCAATCAGGGTAGCTTTGCAGCTTTCCTAATAATTTTGTATGATGCAATTTCAGCGGTTGGTGGATAGGACTTTGCATTGGTGCTGCTCTGAATGGCAAATATGTACCGGTGCAGTCGGGTTGGGGACTAGGATATGGCTTTACCTGGTATACTGGTACCTCTTGGATCAATCCAGTACAGTCTCGTATGATGCTGCGAAGTCTTGCGTAGTGAATATTTTGTAGATTTCTGTTCATATGTAAATCAAGAGAAGGTTCTGGATATTTAACTCTACCTCCGTCTTTGTTCTCTTTACGCAGAATAATTTTGTGTAAAAATACCCTTTTGATCACGAATCACTTTGGTATGCATATGTTCGTATTAAGAAAGCTTCGATGCGATTATTGTTTCGACTTATTTGTGTGCTCTAAGTGTAAGTGTGATGAACCATCGATAATTAAGTTATTAAACGTTAATTAATAAGCAAATAAAACGTGGTCGATTACATCAGTCTCTCATTGGACCGGTTTCATATCGCGTACTTTAGCTAAAATCGTATTAAAGGGTTACACTTTATCATTGCGTTAAGCACGATATTAGCTAAAGTATGTAATATGAAACCGGTCCAATGTCAGTAGGCAAGGCTTTGAGTGATTAGTCAATATGAACTTGTGACGATTGCGTTGATTTCTTCAGCTTGCTTCTAAGCCAGAGCAGGTCGCATGCTCTAGCTTAGTTTCCTTTTTCTAAGTTTCTCCTAAGGCAGACAATCATTCCGCGCCAAACTTTTCCGTTGTTGGTAAACCCCACCAGCCCAAATATGCGATGATCGTAATGAAGTTCAAAGCGCGCTTAATATAGTTTACTATTAGCATTTATGCAATTTACGCATATCTCAAGTGTCAGAGCGTTGTCGTTGCCAATAAATGCTCAGAAGTGCACTATTTTGAGATCCAGGTAAAAGTTGCATTTGTTTCGGTTTTATAGGCCAATAAAGAGTCTTATCAATCAGGTTCTGCCGTAGTATGCCCCTGGTTCAATTAATGGTGCTCATTCAAGTACAAAAAATGTGCAAACTGTAGAATATCTAGCAAGAAAAAAACTCGTACTCATGCATGTTCTTCTGTTAAACGCACATCAATCCTCCGGCAAGTCTCTTTACCGAGCAACACCATCAAAGTCAACATTCGCAACGATATCAACAACTGAAAATATTTAGCCAACAAGCACAGTCCTAACATTCAACGAGGCGTTCCTAATGCGGATGGTAAGCTCAAAGGATTCGATCATAAGAATGGTTCGATGTTGATTTCGACGGCGGAGACGGGCAGCGTCAAGCCGAACGCCGTAAGGACATCGGGATGGATAATTCCGAGTTTGCCAATTGGAACGTCTTTAGGCCCGACGACCTCTGCGCATCTGCCAGGGAAGTAGGTTGGGTCTGAAAGAACGATATTGTGTCATATCAAATATCATCCGCCTCAAGAAAACAATACTATCGACTACATAAGTTCCCTCTCCTGCACTTAGGCTTGAGTTAAAATTTGTCTTTTCATCGTAACTCGTCACTTTGCATTTCAATTCGTCAGCTTTGCGTTCTAATTGAATACAGAAGTGATGAAATTGCGCGCAGAAGTGACAAAATCAATTGCAAAGGTGACGAATTAGAATGCAAAAATAACGAATTATGGTAAGAGACCATGTATTTTTCGAGGAGACATAATTTGAAGGTCAGAAGAGAAATTTTCGCAGTCGGGGGCAAGGAGACGGACAGTTTCCTTCAACAGGGGCATTCACTCGATTCAAAATAGCCTTTATGCCTCCATAGTTCAATAAAAATCGCAACTTGCTAATATTAAATCGTAAAAATAACTTCAAGACGGCATTACCTTCATCAATAGTTATTATTATCTCTGTCAATAATTTCGAAAATCTGCAAAGCGAAAGTGGGCAAACTACGCAGAGCCTATAACCAAAACAGCGAAATTATTGGTAAAGAGTTAGTTATAGGCGAAATTTAAATAAAGCGAAAAGAATTCTGACCTTCGCAGGCGCGAATGTAATAGCCTGTGCCGTCCCTTTTGCACTTTACATCGACCAGCTGCATGATCCTGTCGAGGAAGCCGTGGATGATTTCAAAGCCCGCCGACTTGTTGCTATACACTGCCGCTAGACGGCGCTCGTTCCGCGCGCCCACGTCTATAACAAAAAGCTTATTTAGCGATGCAATACAGTATGATGACTATTTTAGTGGTTGATCAATATCCGACTTTGGTTAGATCTCATGAAACTTGGCGTACGTCTTGACAAATATCGTTCTATTTTCAGGTAACGAAAGAAACAATTGCTCCCAGTCGATTCAATTCAGCTCCTCTTTTGTTAACGTGTACCCAGTTAATCATTTTATTCAAAATTATCGACACAATGCCAGTATTGTATCAATCTCTCCAAGAATAAATAAAATGGCATAAAGAGAGATAATTTAACCGAATAAGAGTAAAATTTGCATCAACTATTTATTTTTAACACAAAATTGAAGCATCAAATGTTCAGAAAAGTTAATTAATATCGGACTTAATTGAATACCGCTATCAGTGAAAAAGTAAGAGGCAGACTGCTATTTTCTGAAAGCTTTCTAAAACTACCGAAAAACACCATTGTAAAATAAGAAAAATCAAAGTACCAACCCGATTTCTCATCCTTGAGCACGACGTCCTGTAGTTCGAAGAGGCGTAGAGGAACGGGCATGTCTCGATTGCAGGCCAGCGTCTTCAGCAGTCCCGCCAATAAAGTCGTTCGCGCTACCTGAAGGTCAAATGATTAGGTAAAGCCAGTTATATTGGGAGGATACTTGGAACTCGGCGGTTTTCGGGTTGGAAATGAGCACGGCCGACTTGATTCCGTCTTCTTGTCGCAGTTTGGTCGAAATATCGTCTCGACTGCACTGAAACAGACAATGCAATGAAAAACGAGTTTTTCTAGAGCGGCTTCTGACGAGAAGAGCTATCGACTTTCGATCAATTAGCCTTATTCAATCAAAGCTTTCTTGTTACTGATCAGAAAACATTTCGACTATAAACGTAGAGAGAGATGACAATAGATGGTGTGACATACGAGGGCAAAATTGAGACTTTCAGTCCAGCCGGCGGCGGCGATGTCGACGCGCAGCAAATCGCTGAGCTTGTTGATCGGGAAGGCCTTGCCGACTGTGTGCCCCTCGGGCAGCTGGTTCACGATCTTGTTGAAGCCGTACGCCACCGCGACGTCTTCCGCGATGTCGCACGCGTGGATGACGTCATGTCGAGTAGGAGGAATAGTCACCTAAAAGTATATGATTGATGAGAATTCGTTGGCACCGATCCAATAAAACATGTTTAGAATACTACTGAACAGAACGTGTTCAATGCAGTATAAATAAACATAATGCGATATTGGAAAAACACGCGCAATATCAATAAGAAATGGCGCCTTGATTAAACAAGAAAAATACAACAAACGGTACCTGGAGGGAGCGACCGTCGTTGGCAACGGTAGACTGCAGGCACATTCTCGTCAACAAATCGGCCATTTCCTCCGCCTTCAAGTTGATGCCGATCTTTCGGTTGATCATCTCCACTTCTACTGACTCTGTACGATATTTCAACATCTGCAAACGGCAGCACATTTACATGCCAACTATATAGTCATTTTCACTAACATTTTGCGATTCATGCACCCTTAAAAGCACTGTTGTGATTCATTTACTAAAACTACTGATAATATCAACTAAAAAAGCAATATTTTCTCTTAAATTACCAAGCTAAATACATAATTACATTTTAATTGACAATTTAGCATTAAATTTCGTAATCATTGCACTGAATTCGATCGCAAAGTCAACGAAACCGAACCCAAAAGTGAATAAATAAAATGCAAGAATGACGACGAATCACAATGAGGAACTGTGTAATATCAGGAAACGGTAAAATGAAATATAACAATGCTAATCAAAGAAACGGAACATACCGGATATTCGACAACGGACCCGTCCGCGTTCTCCACTGCCACCGGTTCAACCCTAAAGCAATAAATTGACACAAGAGTGTTACACAACATGATAATCAGGAAAGCGTACGTGAAAGGCTTGGCGCAGTACTGACTGAAGAGAGCGACGATGGTGTCGAGGACGACCTTTGCCTTCGTCAAATCGGTCGCTGTCGCCTCGATAAAAACATTCTTCGTCTTCAGGGTGATCTTCGAGTGTTCGCCTGAAACAAGCTCACTGCTCAGTCAGAGTAATCGGGCTAAAGGGCGACCGGTACGAGAGAGGTCCTAAAGCGATTCTCGCCTGATTACAATTTTTGCATTCAAATAGCACCGTAGGGCATTGTTTTGGCCACAAACTCCTACGTAACTCAGTTCAAATCACGCGCCTCCGACTGCTGTTGCCTTCGCGTACCGGTCGCCCTTTAGCCCGATTACAGTCAGAGAGAGAAAACGTTCTTTTTACAGTTACGACTACTTTCACATTCCTTTGAGTGACAGGTTAGGCAGTAATGATCATCTATTTGAAAGTAGGAGTTTTAATGAGTGAAGGAATATGGTATTTGAACGTAGTTAGGGAGATTGCAATATATACCATTTTCACTTTAATAAGGACATTTTCCCAATCAAATCAATATGAAATGTGTCCCTTTTAATATGGCAATGGTTTATAACAACATTTTAAAGGTCCTCAGAGTGGTCGCGCAACTTATACAACCTGTGATATCCCAAAGAGTATCAAATACATAAATTAATACACAAATAAAAGCAAACAAAAGAGAGCGATATGTTTCATCGAAACTAAACTATAGGAACCGTCAGATTAACAAACGCAGGATATGAATATCCATTCATAATCGCGACTTTTCAATTAGCAAAAAAGTATAAATTGCGATACCGCACAAAAACGCTGAACTTTTACCTAAAAATACTTCACCGGCTATTCACACTCAATACAATTACCACAGACAAATATACAAGAATAAGAATGCTGTACCGTTAATGATAGGAGGCATTGAAAGAACGATGCCATTCTTATCGTAAATGACCGGGTAGACGGGCGAATCTTGAATAATCGGCAGGTAGGGTTTCAGATGGGCCTCAGTCTGCAAATTTAAAATTTGATTAATAAACGACAATATTGTTTTATCGATTCTTAATTTTATTAATTTTTAATTCATAAACACCTTTGCACGAGAGCAATAAGGGATGAAAACAACATCTAATGATGGCGAATCGATTCACATAAGTTCTCGAATCAACACATACCTGATACAATTCCATAAGTTCCACAGCGGTGTACTCCTTGGTCTGGTTAAGCGGCTTGAACTTGATCTTGGTCGGCGGTTCGGCTCTGTATTCAAAGGGTCCTAAAATAATCGTCATGGTAAAATTCCAGAGAAGCTACAATTAGTACTGCACACGTTAGCATCAATAACTCATAAATGATAATCACGATTTTTGAACTTGAACAGGCTTACTTAAATAATTCAAAACTTTGCAATTGTTTAGCTGTTGCTGAAGGTTATATTACAGCTTGTTCCGCGTGCCGTTTAGCAATGAAACAGAGACGGGACTATGTTATCTCAAGAGAGTTCTTAACTGAAATTCGCCGATATTTATATAATAATAATTTATAATATTATAAACCGACACAACTAGAATGATAAGCCTAAAAGTACACCAAGAATCTATCAGCTAATCATGGGAATTACACGAAAATATTCAACGGGTCACCTTGGATCGTGTCCAGATCGTGAGTTCCGATCGCGACCAATGTTCGTTTTCGGCAAATATTCTGATGCAGTTTGTCCTGCAGATCAATGAAACTGGCGTACGAGTCGGCATCAAAAGTGACGTCACGGAGAATGGCGCTCACGACGAAAGGCCGAATTTGTGCGGTCTGCAAAGTATTTTTTGCTTTAGATATACCGCTGTCACTCTAATAAGGCCATGTTTCAAATCAAATTTCAAATTAAAGGGCGGTTCTCAAGTCAAATTGATGTGAAAAATGCCCTCTTTGAATGGGAAAGCGTCTTTATGAAAGTGGAAAAGGTACAGAACAAATTTGAATAGGAATTTAAAGACAGTAGTATGATTAAATGAACTGTATCTAACGTTCTAACCCCTTTGAGTTATTAACTCGAAAATTACATTTAAAAGACTTCTCACATGTCGATATGCAGAAATAGCACAGAATATCTGATCTACTGTAGAACATTCAAGATCAGGGATAATGCTATGGAAAAATACAATAATGCCATACCCTAACGGGTTTCACGATTAAAGTTCAGTTTTCTCATTAACAACAGATTGAGAAATCTATAGCCTGATAAAGAGAAAAGGTTACCTCAGGCTTGACCACAAGTCGCTGAAGCACTGGAGGTCGAACAATTTGGTATTGCGGAATGGAGTGCCTGAAATGCAAGGAAAATCATTTCAATCTACTGAAAAAATGCAGCTGCCGTCTCTTTTACTGCAATTATTATTCAAGAGCTATACATTAGGACAAGAATAATTGCACGTTAACATATTAAAAAAATGATTGATAGCAAATATCACAGAATTAATAAAAGCTCTTTCAAACTGAAAAGCACCAGATGTAGAAACTGAGAGAATATTAGTAGAGGGTGAATAATTGCGGTTCTAACATTAGCCGTGAACGGTGTTCAAATATTTTACAAAAACAAAAATGCAAGAAATACTTTTTCTGGAAGACGAGCAACGCCTTGGCCAGGCCTTCAACGCTGAGGAGATCGTAACGATTGGCGGGCAGTTCGATCTTGTACACCTCCTCATCACTCGCATTGACCACCGTCTTGCCTTGCTCTTTCTGAATCGTCGCCTTCTCTGATGTCTGCAATAAAGTTCGATTATATCGGTTTCGCTTATAACGATCAAATTATCGGCCTACGATTTCTGCATGATGAATTTTGCTCACATGAGTATTTTGCAAATATTGGTCAATATCTGCTGGTACACTAGTTATCGGTAGCAATTTATTTCACTGTATTTCCTAAACTACCTTGTTCTGTTGCGCATTTATTTCTATCTTTTTGCTTGTTCACTTACAAACGTATTTGTACTCGATGAGCCTTTAGTAATTAAATATTGCCTAAATATATCATGTATTATTGGTAATTATATGGCAAACATACCACTTCATCCAGCTCCAGTCCGTAATCGAAGCATAGCGAGTCGAACTCCTTCTCGGCTGCAAAGTGGAAATTGATCATTTGTCGAATATGAAAATACATCGGAAGGATTGAAGTATTATAATAATAAAGGAAAAGGGTAGACAAAAAAGAAAAGAAAGGCAGTGTCACAATGGTGTAGAAATAGAGTAAAACATGTTAAATCAGATATGGCCGAGTCAAAAATCCCTCTCTCTAAACATGTGAAGAAGAAAGATTAGTTTAAAAGGCACTATACAACGAAAATTTCAAAATTCCTTGCTCGGCCTCTTACCTTAAGCGCATAAATTTTATAAAATTAAACATGTTCGGCTTTACAAACACAAGGTTTGATATGTTTTATTGCCCTTGATTGAGGATGTGTCATGAAACGGACTATATTAGTTAAATAATTTCTTTTATCCTAAACGAATAGGCGAAATCAGTAATAATTCAACATGAAAGAGCATTTATTTAGCTTCCCTTCCTAGTTTAACCGATGACAAAAAAGTAAGAATACGTTGCTTACTGTAAACTTTTTCAAGTTTCTTGTCGAGCACAGCTTTCCTAACGCCGATAATCGGCATGATGACAGTGAACTTTTTTACTGTTCTTCACAATCTTCCTTACAGAAGAGTTCGTATGTTAACTCTTTCACAACTAAACCAGCAAGGCCAACGCGAAAAGCCACTGGCTCGTTTCAGTCTCGGTAATAAAATTGCAGATTCAATATTGCGCAGTTCGACGACCAGTTGCATCAGAAGCTACGGTAACGAGGAATTCCGTATGAGACGGAACAACACGGAATTCTATAATCGAAACCGATTCGCATGAAGATCCCTTTAGTAAATCACTAAACCGTTCCTATTAAGTTTTCCTCAACTGCTTGATGAAAAGAAGTATGAGCTATCAACATCTAACATTGATTTGACTTGCTCAAAGCGTTGAGGTATCGTAGCTTGGACCGTGCTGTGAGTCGAATTATCAATCGCGTTTAATCAGGCATACGAAGTCAAATAAATAATGACGACGATCATTGTGCCCACGAGATAATGCGCTATATACGAGTTATAACAAGAACTATTAGTGCGTACCGCGCACTAGTTTAGAGCGTAGTCTCCATTGAGTAACTTCCCAGCAATGGGGACTTTTACCTATTGTCGTTCAGCCATCGGCCCGCGATTAAATGCCATACAACCACTGCTGGCGTATAGCTGTCAGTCAGTTGTTGATTGCGCCGCGCACAATTTCATTGTATTCATTTTTGCTTAGTGGTATTCCTGCACAACGCTTGTTATGAAAGATCATAGAATTTCTCCACTGTTCAATTGCAGAGTCAGTTGATTTACTGCAGACTCAGTTGCTGTGTTGGTCAGGTCCTTCAACGGGTGGTCTTGTTGGTTTGGCTGGCATCATAGACCTTCTGGCATACCCATTTGATATTATTCTCTTCATTGAACGCTTTTCTGCTGATTTCTTCTTCTTATCTTTCACACTGCGTGATCAGGCCTTCAATTCAATATTTCTTATTTCTTCATCGTCTTGTGTTAATTGACGATAGGAAACGCAATACGTATTACCGTGATAACCACTCTTAAATATTAAACCACTAGAGTTGTCAAATTATGTAAGTGAGAAAATCCATCGCATTCACTATAACATGTATGGATTACATGACAATTCGCGACACGACAATTCGCGACATACGTAATGTCGCGAATTGTCGCAAAAATATCATGTCGCGAATTATCTTGTCGCGAGTTGTCCGTTTCCCACATGTATGCAGCTGAAGATATTACTTGCAACAAGCGCTCATTGATTGGTAATTGCGAGTTTGTGGTCAATTCCATTGTCCATGCGTCAATTATATAATTTCCCTGCATGTTGTGCTATTCAGCTTGACGATTAAGCAACAGTGGGCTCATGGTTTGAGAGGCGCTATATTGAATGGTGGACTTGAATTCTAGGCGCTGCCATTGATGTGTGGTAGTATAGTGCTGATTGGTTGATATGTTATTACTTAGGACCATGTTTATGTTTTGCGTAAACTTGGCAAAGTGATCTTTATCTGGATAGTATGTGATTGTTTGTTGCGGCTGTAGACCGCTTGTAATTGCGCAGGAGGCACTTGATGGTCAATTCACCTTTCGTGCTTGTGCTTGGTCATAGTACTGCGTTGATGTTGATCCCTTGTATTGCGGAGACTCGCGTTTCTTCGGCTGCCATAGGCGCGGTGGTCATAACGACCGCGGCAGCTGTACTATGCAATACCATTGGAGTTGCGTGGTTGACCAGATTCTCTAATGAAGCCACGCTGATATCCGTTCTAGTGATATTCACCCCTTTTGCCATTGATTTACTAGTCGCTCATTTGTTGGTCTCTTTCCATCTCATGACTTCTGATCTTCATAGAACCTCCTCTGAGTTTCTGTTATGAAGTCTTCAAGGCAACTGCCAAGTGATTTGAATTGCTCATCAAAAGGCTTTTCCAAATTATAATTTGGATGGTAGGGTAGCATACTAGGTTGTTGTGACAGATGAGAGCGGCCTTCCTATGGCGCGTTGCACTCGAATGCTTCCACTTTTGTTCTTCCTTACTTCCAACAAAGACTGTCCAATTTTTTTCCAGTTGGATGATTGCGCTGGCGTTGGTGTCCTTTTGATCAGGCTTGTGCATCTTAAAGTGACTAGCAAGCAATGCTGTCTCCTCCACTGTCTAGAGCACCATTTCGATAAGAAACGAGCGGATATCGTTAGTTGTTCCAGTGCGGAAAGTGTCCATAATTGCTGCGTTCATACAGCCTCCGTGACGTCATCGTCGTTGCGCAGCACCGGATATATGCTGTTAAAAGCGAGTTGCACGGCGGGCACGTATTCAGAGCAGGACTCATTTGGTGGTTGCTTGCGCGCTGCTAGCGTTTGTTGCGCATATGGGCGAGTGGCCTTTTGTGCTAAACATGCTAGTCAGCGCGTCCTAGAGTTGTGGATATTTAGCGCCACTTGCTTTTTTATGATTCTTCAGGGAGCGATGAGTAGACGATAGCTGCTTGGCCTTGGAGGTATACTGTTAGCATTGGAATCTTGTGATTGTTGCTGAGATTAAGACAAAGGTGGAAATGTTACACCTTCAGAGGAAGTTCTTAAATTTTCCAGTTTTATAGTCATAAACGAATGGAACTTAGGCCGACTATGGCATTTGTATCCATACAATTACGTTGCATGACTGCCCTGAGAGTGTTAGGTAGGGAGGAAGCTGCAATGGCATTGGTTGTATTTTCCAGCTCCATGGCGCTTGATTGTCACTCTTACAATTTCAGAATTCATACTCACACTTTAAAGTCATAGAAGGTTGAATGCTCGTAAGGCAGGAACTCGTAAGCTACAACATTCGACTGAGTCCATAATCATACTGAGTTGAATGTTATTGCTTGTGAGTTCTGCCTAATAAGCATTACTACATTTCTCGACTGTAATTGGAAAGGATAATATTTGTAGTTAACAAGTAGGTAGTCGGCTTTTTAAAAATTAACATATTTCTGTTCTGTAACTGGGCTTTAGATTTTGGGAGAACTGACTTCGATTTTAACCTCTACTGTTATTCCAGTTTATTCTATCATGGCTGCTATTACTAGCAATGCTTTACGCATAAAAATGCTGCCTGGAATCGACAATATCTCCTGTTTCTCAGTGCATCCGAATGGCTCTACTGCTTACTTTTTTAATGTTGCTAAAGGATGTCATATTAAACTGAACCTTGTAACTGGACAGCAATGTTCCATTAAAACAAGAAAACCTACGCAAATCCAAGGTGAATATACCCTTTATGATCAAATTACTGTCATTCGTCAGCCAACGTATTTCAATTGCGCGCTGTTTAAAGAGGAATCCACAGGAATGCTCTTTGTTCTCACGTATAGTTTCAAAAAAGGTCGCACTTCAGTCATTGATGAGCGCTACATATATATTAATGGAACCACCAACACCACAGAAAAATTAGTTCAAGATGCTCGAGGAGAAATATTTTGCATATCACATTACTGGAATGGACAACAAACACTTTTCAATGCTGCGCAAATTACTATTGATGGAAATGGTGCTTTTCAATCGAATGTTATAGTCAGCAATAAGTCGCTGAGTGGTCATTGGGATTATCCTTGCATTCACAACGGCAATTGGTACTGGTTGTCTTTAAATTCAACTTCATATTTGAAGCGGTTACTAAGAGTCTCATTATTACAAGAGAACAGCGGGCGTTGGCCTACAGGAGAAAGAATTGATATAACAAAGCATTTTGATAATTTTTCAAGCTTTCCATCAGCTTGTTTCACACAAGCAAAAATAATTGGCGAACTTGTTTTCTATTTTACCTATATAGAAAATTCCGATCAATACACATTGTTTTTTATCGACTTAACAGAAAAGTGCGCCCGAAAAGTACCACTTGACATGATGAACCATTTTATAAATAGAGCTGTAAACATGGAAGTGAGTAGCGCTGGCATCTTATATCTGAACGGAAACTGCGGTTTATCGAGGTGTCGCGACAAAGCTCACTTATACGTGATAGAAGATATCAAGAACATTTTGGTAAGTATTACCGACTGACTTCGAAAATCAGCTCTGAGAATGCAGTAATAATGTAAGAGATTATATTAGATTCCTTTATACATGAATTTCTCAGGATTGTAAAATTTAATGAAGCCGTTGAGCAATTTTACGACAAAGGCAGTTCAAGAATTTCTTGGCTGGAACTAAAAATTAAGAATTAAGGAATACCGTCTCAATTCTGCGTTGTCTTCGCATTATCATAAGAATGGAAGGCGTACAGGTTACTCTAAAGCGGTACTTAAAAATAGCTGCTCAGTTCTCTACAGTATAGCATAGTAGACCTTGGTACGGCGATTGATGGATTACAAGTGTACATCATTATGTTAATTTGCAATTCAACGAGTCATAAAAATTATAAATGTGTCTCCTAGGATGAAAAATATGCAGACTTTAAGAAAGTTTCACCACATAGTATGCCAAACCTTGTGTATTTGGGATCTCAGTAAATCAGCCACTCTAGTATTTCTAATACCCTTTTGTGTCGAACTGAAGGAAGAAAAGTAGCGTCAAAATGAAAAGAAGCCAAGTACACATTCGTACCTTCTTGCGTCGTCTGAAGGTTGTATAGCAATGAATTCATATTACTCTAACCTTCTTCATCCAAAGGAAAAAGCTTTGTTTGCCTAATCCATCTTTTTGCGATCTTTAAAATTATGTGCAGATATTTGCATTTATGTTTTATGATTGTGCATTTTGTTATCAAATCGTTATCTATGCTCTATTTAGACAATACCAACAAACCAAGAAACTGTTACTACGATTCAACGCCCTACTGTAACTGAAAAACGTATCGAATGCGGTATCTGTTTTGAACAGTATGATGCTGCAGCAAAGTGTCCGAGAATGCTTCCTTGTGGACATACGTTTTGTACCAGCTGTATGGAAATTCTTATCAGAACGCAGAGATCGAATATAGTCTGCCCCACGTGTCGTTGTACTCACAGAGTTAATTCGATTTCGACTGTACCAAAAAATTTTGAACTTATCAGTAAGTTGCATGCATTTCTCTACCGGAGTTTCTCGAAAATAAGCCCGAGGCTTATTTTCGAGAAATGCAGAAATTGCAGTATTTTGCCCCCGATTCGTTAAAATTTTCACACGCGATCATCATCACTATTAAGCAGTAGCTGCAATCTATCAATAAGTTTGTGTTGTGCCAATAAGGAAACGAATTCAACATCTATTGTGCAAAAATCGCGATTTGCACTGTGATATAACATGCACATTTAATTAAATCCCGGGCGTATTTTCGAGAAAAGGCAGCAAAAGTGGTATGTTTTTTTGACGCGGACGGAATAATTTTTGACCGGAAAATAAGCCCGGGGGATATTTTCGAGAAAACCCGGTAGTAGCCAAGAAGTAGCAGATCCGTGAAAAATCTGTTTGTTTTCCCGATATCCATTGACTCTTGAGGAGAAAAAATTATAAATATGCTATACTAAAAAACGAATGAAGATTTTCGTTGATCTGAGACATTCTCATCACATTTATTCTTCAAACCATTAAGGGCAGGTTAGTCGAACCAGCAAAATTGGATGTGAAGCCACGCTACACATGACGAGAAAGCCACTGGAACTATCAGATCCATGAAGGAAGCTTCTAATGAGCGCCCATTGGTTTCTGATTTTCTAAACGTTTACTTATAACTATCCGGCCAAATTTTTGAGCAATTTTTACAAAACCGAAATATGAACGAGCTTTGATGTCAGCATTAGACCTGGGGATTAGTATTTTTCTAAACCCTGTAAACTATTTTTTTTATCAAAGCTAAAGTTATATGGAAAGTTACAGTTACTGTGAATTAATGAAAACTAGTACGCAGCTAAGCAATTCAGACGCGCTCGACAAATTAACGATAAATGCCGCCGATGGTGAATCTACGAAGCCATGCGGAGAATGCAACGAACCGATATTGATGGCCAAGCTACGCTATTGTATGACATGCCTATTCGGCGTCAGTTCTCCTCGAGTAAGTATAGCGAAGCCAACTTTAAGAAAATTTTTGTTACATAATCGCGTTCAGTGGTGTTGTTTAAAGAACAAGCAAGATATTTTTGGGACTTTTTCAAACCATTTCAACCTTAAAATATTAAAAATTTATCATACTTTCGAAATTAGTGGTAGAGTAGCATTAGTGCTTTTTATCCTAGTGCTCTGCTAATATTTGCGGCATCTAGACACAAAAACTGACAATTATTAGAAACCATTACCACAATATACGGAATCGCGTTGAAAAGAATTGCTAGTCGTAGCTGGCTCATCAAAGCCGATGACATCAAAATTATGATTGATATCGCTAGGGGGAGGGTAATAGTATGATTCAATTAATAAGTTATGTCAATTGTTTTAGAGCAACGTGTACTTGTGCGCCGAATGTTGCCTCAACAGACACAGAAATCACGACATTCGTCCGCTATAATGAACCCTAATCGAAGAGGACCGCCTTCAGTGAGATGTCACTCACGAACATAGTTCCAATGATTTGTTATTGTTTAACAAGAACTTTACCTTGATTACTGTTATGTTAGTAAATTTGTGTTTAAGTGCTCTGTAGTACTACTTGATTGGTCAGCAATGAATAATGAAGGATATGATTGTTTCGTGTGAAACGCTTATGTTCTGTGATCTGTTTGGCAGGCTTTGTATAGAATACTTAACGAAGTACAATAGATATGCATTATTTAGCTAACGTGCAGGCGGAAACGAGGGCATCTCAAAAGACGATAGCGGGCGAAGAGTGAATTAGGTTTTTGAAACTTAACTATCGTCAAACAGATATTCGTCTGTCGATTTTGTCTCTATTTATAATCGATCTATCTAGCGATGAGTTCAAAAATTGCGTAGCAAGCAGATGTGATATCATTCAGTGTTTGCACGCGTTTGTACTTGCACTCTTTAACAAAGTCGTTGTGATAAGAGGATCGTTTCACATCAACTGGGCAATTGAGCTATGAGTCGGTGGCGCAAACGAAAAACATGTTTGAAATTATACAGCAATCTCCAGGCCCAACAGCTCAGATTTTGTTACTAAAAACGCATTATTCAAACTAGGCTTAAGATCAATTCTTTATCACATCGATGTATTGCTGTCGCGGTTGGACGTTAAAGACTTTAACTATCTCCTCTTTTCCCTCATTTTCAAGTTGCCACAATAGTTCAACCCATGAATCACCAAGCCTAATCGCAGAGGTGCTAAGTTGATTATCTTTATTATATTTTGCTGACAACGCTACGCCTGTACCGCCGCACATCGCTGCGGCGTGCGACCACCTCCGCAATTAACAAGAATCTCTCCGCATGCAGCGCAACGTAAGCATTTTTCGCAGCTTGCCGAGCCGCGCCACAATTTGAAAGGCTGCGGCGCGTCCGACTATCTTCCGACCTCTATAATGTAATTAAGTCGCACATCTGATTATAAAACTAGCCGATGCATGTCTCCAACTCCTTGAGGATTGCCAGTAAATTGATATATTTGAAAAGAATTGGTTTTTAGGTGAAGAATGCAGTCATGTTCATTAAATTTGTGTACTTGTTATTTGAAAGAAGAACTAAAATATGCGTTCCAAGCAAGCCAATGCATATAGCGAAAGGCGCAGGTCCTGTGGCATTTCAAAAATCCTTTGATGCCTTGCAAAAGTACAAGAAAGGATATTTATCTTTTATTATATTATTTGATATTTCGCAAGAGCTGTTCTCTTCACAGACATAAGGGCAAGAGCATCCTGAAGATTGGATTATTTACCAATACAGCTTTTAAATGATAAGTGTCAAGAAGCGACGCCAACTCCTCCTACCTACACACGTCACCGATTAAATATAGCACACGTCACCGATTTGCGCGGCAAGCACGGAAAAAATTGATAAGAAACGGTTCAAAAGGCTTTGAGGTTATGTTGAGGCTTACTTCAATACCTCGAGAGAAGCAAGTGTGTTTTTCATAAAGTAAGGTCAGCATTTCACCTGTTATTTGTGCTTGACAGTGTTACAGTAAGTGTGAAAATTTAATTTCCGTTCGTCAGTTGTTTCACAGTAAAGTAATGTGATGGTTGTATTCAGGCTCCATTTAAACAAAAGATTCTGAAAATTGTTAAGCAGGCAGTGATATTTCTCTAAGAAATTGGTGGTTAATAACAGTGAGCTTCGCATAATTCATCACAATTGGTTCCATCGAAATCTGAAATTTGCTTTCAAATTGTGCCAAATGAAGCTTGATAATCCTTGATGCTTAGAAAGTATCTGACTTAACCATCATGCTTTCATATGGGATTAATAAAAACTTGGAAAAAACTGAACCAGTATTGCCCCTACAATTTTTATAACACTGACTTGTTTCATTGCAAATGAGGGCAGCAGTGTTTGTCAGCTGACAATTTAATGGATATTAGAGCAAAATTTGTTCAATTTTTTTAAGGTTTAGACATACATGCCGACCAATGATGCATTTGCAACAAATGGGAACGTCACAACGCCAGAATTGTAAGATTATGTGAAAGTCTAAAAGTCTATCAGTAACGAAACAACATAAAGTAATGGAAACGACACTGATTAACCAGAAACATCTTCACCAATCTCATCGACAAATAAATCGTCGATGTGGTTTATGCATATGAGATCGTGTTAAACCAATCATCCTACGTGCCGAATGACTCCTTCCGACTGAAATTCAGTCCTAAACGTCAAAAAATGTCGCTGAAAGTTCTAATTAATATTTACTATATGTTTTGCTTTACTTTTAATTTATATGCCGCTGCCTTCTCATCTAATCGAAAAATATTTTATTTCAAACAGTCTTCCGCTAAAGTATTTAGGTTATGTGAAGTAATATTTTGAATTCGCTTTTATCATTACACGATTAGAATTTTTTGTGCCGGCAAATTGGAGTCTCCTGTATATAAATTAAAAATAACTTTTCCGATATTGTCACTATTTTCAGTCCAAGAGAAAATGAACTGCATTCTAAATGGCCGCCAAGTGATGACAACGATAATCAAAAAAGTCTTTTAAAGAAAGATCAACCCAATCGCACCTCAAAGAAATATCGATGGATGATAGCTTTAACTTGCGCCGGCATAGTTTTGATGCTTGGTGTAATCTTAACCGTAATCATCTTTTCAAAGAGAAATAGCTCAGTTGGAACTCAAGATAAAATTTTCGCCGAGACGTCAACAGCGTCACTTCCAAACGTTACCGGTCAGTGTTGGTGACATAATTTAAATAGTCAACTCAAATTGACTTTTTTTAAATAAAAGAGCGCTTCAATCTAATCAATGGTCCGGTTCCATAATCGTGTCCTAAATTTAGGTAATTCATAGCGATACTCAGCGCTATGCTTCTTAATGGGCTTAAGTAATGCATAACTTAAGAATGACTTAGGACACGATTATGGAACCGGTCCAATGTCAGTTTAGAAGACACATTATCTTCTGATTCGCGTCCACATACCCGCCCTAGGGCCTCTTTCATGAAATTAAGAGTAAAAGATAAATTGAAAGTATCGGAGCTTAATATGATTGACAGTTACAAAAGTGACAGTCCCTCAACCCGGACGCGACTTACTTCATTTTTATTTTTACTGCTTTTACTTTCACTCCCTCACATACGACTCTCCTGCTAGAAAGCCTGCTTTATCGAGTATCGTTAGTTTACAGCAAACCTTAAAATCCAAAAAACACTGGTTTTAGTCTTGATAAACTTTCGAAATCTCTTTGCAAAGCGTTTGTGTCAGCGTCCTCTATTGGAAGAACACATGGCTTTTGCATAAAAATTACTGGGCAAGATAATTAGGTCACAAACAGGCCCCATAGGTACCGAAATATTTAGCACGCTATCAAAAGCCGTTTTGATTCCATCACGAATCTCTCGACGGAACTCCTCCCTGAGGATGTCCCTGATCTGAGTTCCGTCATAAGGCATTGCCCTCATAGAGGAGAAAAATAAAAGATTTCTTAATACTCTGCAAAATCATAAAATACAATCGCTGGTTGGAACAGAGCATCATTAGTGTCAAGAGTTTTCCGCAGTGATTTCAAATGGAACTGTATTTTTTGTTTGCATGATGCCAATCATTGTAGTCATTGTAGGCGGAAATTTAAGCCTTCCAAAAGATTGTCGTGAATTGCACAAGAAGAACAGCAGCCTTCCAAGCGGAGTTTATACGCTTAATCCACCTGGTATACCATCTTTCAACGCATACTGTGACATGGAAACGGATGGTGGTGGCTGGACCGTATTTCAGAGGTACTTAATAATACAACTTAATATAAACAACATGTATGCCGCTAATTATGCAGTAAATTTAGAATTTTGAGATATTACAAGTAAATTTTATAAAGTTTGATTAACATTAGGCGGGAACTGCGTATCTTACGTCTTCAATTTTTCTTTTTGCTTCAAAATGTGCTGTCTAATTCAAATCAAGCTCAGAGTTGATATAATTTCTCCTCGTATACCGCTACACTTGATCCTCAAGAGTGAAATTATTGCAATAAATGTCACTTGCTTTAGACGCATCAATGGTGATCTTTCGTTTTACGATAAATCGTGGAACGATTACAAAGTTGGTTTCAACAATGGATTGGAGAACAATCTATGGCTTGGAAATGACATTATTCACGTTCTAAGTACCAAAGATTCGAATGTTGAGTTGCGAATTGACCTCTGGGGCAATCGGGATCCACATATATCTAATTCAAATGGGCACTGGTGGGAAAAGCACTACAACTTCTTTGTAAGTTACGCACTATTAGGATAATTGAGCAAACTAAGAAATAAATGCTTCTCTTCATTCATGGATACCTGTTGCCATTTCAGAAGGTCCAACCTTCACGAGATTGCAGATTCTTGTACTGGACGGGTTTCTTATATTATGATATTCATGCATTCATTCGGATATATAATGCCAAAACTTGTGTATTCTTAACAAAAACTCAGGTTTGAATACAAAATTTTTATTATTATCATTTCTATATTTTTGATTGATTCTCCGTTTGAACTATAGTCTTTCATTCCTAACATTCACCGTTAATGCTAATCATTGAGAGCCGATAACTTTTTCTATAACTTCAATAACTGATCAGGAAATATATGGAAATGATGGAATTAATAAATTATGCAAAAATGTGAGGTATGGGAAAAACCTTTAATTGTATTGAAAGCTGTAAGCTAATAATTTTTGGTCTTATTACTTTTACACTAGATTTGCTTTACCGGATATGTAACTCTTTGTGAACTCAATAACGTTCTTATAACTTGATTTCTTTTTGTTGAAACCGTAAAAAACTACTTTGACTTCTGTGAGGCAAAAAATGTTGAGCAAGCGAAAAGGTATTCTGCCGAGAGGTCAAATTGAAGTTGTAAATATTAAATATTAACTGTTAATGTCGTTTAGTGACAAAATTCTACTCTTACCGATTTGTGAAATATTCAATTTTGAACATTTGGTCGCTGCCTGTTTCCTACAATGTTTGCTACTTACTATATTCTTACAGATCGACGATGAAGCACATTTCTACACATTGCACTTATCATCTTCATCATCAGGCGATGCAACGACGTACCCAGGAGACGGCATTTCTTACTCAAATGGTTTCTACTTTTCAACAGCTGATGCGATTCACGGCGCCGCCCCTCTTTGCTTTTCTGAGCAACAATTGGGGTAGTTTTGCAGCTTTCGTTTAACTCGTTAGTATGGAAAACTTTCAGTGGTTGGTGGATGAAGAACTGCGCTTCTGCTGCTCTGAATGGCAAATATGTGCCGCCACAATGGGGTTTTGGATTCCGCTGGTTCGGTGGTTCCACAACTATCAGTCCAGTACGGTCTCGTATGATGCTACGAAGTGCAGTGAAGTGAAAACTGTCAGTCTTTCTGTTCATGTGTTAATTAAGGGATGGTTTGGTAGAATTACCTCTTCCTCGAACTCGCTTTCATTACTCGGTGAAATTTCGTTCATCAAACTCCTTCCATTCGGAATCACCTTGGCACATATGTTATTTTTACTAACGTTTTGTGGCGATTTTTATCAATTATGAGGTGCGCACTAAGCGTAAACATGATGAGCCATTGATGAAAAAATTAATAAACATTATTCAAGTATAAGCAACACAAACGCTTCAGATACATGAGTCAAGCAAACTGGCTGACTGCTCGCAGGAAACGATACTAAGCGCGATTTGAACTCCATTATGGGCACTCTATATTTGAGGCTGATGGGGAATTCTAACTACAGTGAAATTCACTTATAGCGGTAATTGCGGGACCGGCCAAAATTACCGGTATAAGCGAAATACCGGTATAACCGAATTTCGCTTATACCGGTATTTTGACCATTTTACACGAAAATACCGGCATAAGCGAAATTTTCTCATTGTTGTCGAAATATTGGTACAAAAAGAATAGTCTCCTATAGCGTTATTAGACGTCAGGAAGCGTAGCTAACATGAGTGTTAGCTAGTGAAGTCAGATTATGAATACTGAAGCAGTGTTTTTCGCATATTTACGTCACTTGAATCGATCATAATTAATCCGTTTTCTGATAGCAGTTCTGCCGATTCTATTACCGGTATAAGCGAACTTATTTGTATGGGAAGATAGGTTTTGGGACCGCAAAAAATTACCGGTATAAGCGAAATACCGGTATAAGCGAAACTGCTATAAGTGAATTCCACTGTATTGAAAATTTTAACACGAAATGAGCATTTGGCATAGGAAAATCCTAGAATGATGAAATTGTTCAGTTGCATCTCGGTTTTTCGGCGAAAGCTTCGACAGTGCATAGGTAATACGAAACTCCACCCACTGACTAATGATGAGTAGGCGTTCGTGCAATAAGAATCTGATATAGTGCGCTCGTCGTATGTGTGTTGCTTGGCAATAGAAGTCGAAGGTACTAGTTGCCATGCAACACTGTTCATCTTTCGCTTCCGGTATTACTGTTTTATAGTTCAAATTCGGCTCCGATTTCAGTTCTCATGACACCCCAAAATCGTATTGTATAGGATATGTGTACCCGATACTATTATTCCTGAAGCAGAAGCGGAACCTTTAATTAATTATTCCAGCCCCCTTAATTAAGGGTCACAAAGATACTGAAAATGGTTAAAATAGGTTACACCCCCTCATTTCGTAGGTAGAATTTTATGCAAACAGCCATTCGTACGAATGTCTAGCCATTTGTGAGGCTTTTATTTATGCTACGGGCATGAAATATTGGCTATCTTTAGAGGAGAGGATGCTCCCGAAAAGCTGAGCGAGCATCAACGGCGAAATGTGACGGCAAGTATTAATAAGGCACAACTTCATGCAAAGTTCGCTGTCTGAACGTGTAACTCAATTGATCTTCAGCGACCAGAGTTTAAATGCAGTTTGCGAAAAATGGATTCAAGTGCCAGAAGCGTCTACGTGGCTTGTATAGCCACACATATCAATGTTGTCGTTCCATCACGAAACACATGCGCTCACACAGTAACTTATATTATTTTGGGTGAAGCACATTTTCAGCTGCGATTCGAATAGCTTTGCGAACCCTAATACCGACTGTAATATCATGCCCAAATCGAAACTGATTCAACTTTTATAAATGATCGCTGATTGCAATGTAAATCTCCTTCACATGACGCACAAAATGATCACTGTTCAAATCAAACATCACAAATTTGAGCGTATTGAATGATGAGCCCTGAGCAGTAACACTGCGTTCATTGGTAGACAGCCGCTGCAGTGCTGCCTCTTCATTTTACATGTTGCTCTTTATTGCGATAGGCACCATATCTCTACTTTATACGAATACTAAAGCCACTGGTACAAGATTATCACTATGTAATGATACGATTTGCTTCTGGACAACTGTCCAGTATATGCTATAAAGTTGAAAATTAACGTTCACTTTTCATGCAAAATTTTTAATGAAAACTATTAAATTTGATTGAGCGTAGCTAAAATATGAGCCAAGTGAAGAAGATGTCGTGTGCAAATGCGAATCTCCCGCGAAGCACTTAGAATCCATGCCACCCAGCTTCTACCATATCCATTAGCGTCGATTTTGAAGTGCTCTACAGATCGTGTACCGCAGGAGACATCTCCTAATCGAAATCAGCGCCCATGCCTGAATCAGCATTGATTACCGGAAAATATCGCATAAAAATACAAATAAAATAGTGACGGAGACGAAAAATTTTGGTTGATTTTGAAATTGCTAAGGAGATGTTAAATTTCATCTCACATCATTTCCCCCCTCGTTGCACCATCTGGCATTGTGCTGAACGATTAAATCTTGTTCTTGTTGCGAGAATAGAGCTTTGTTGGCTGCACTTCTCTCTGGGTTGTAATATGTAGGCAGCGTGCATGTTGTTTACAATTCATTCACGAATAATCCCCTACGCGAGGCGATTATAAATGGGTACAGCATTGCGTAGAAATCAGCATTTCTCAGGCGTTCGATGCTTGCTAGACATAAAGAAGTAGCCAGCTAACAATACAGCCGTTGGCGATGTGCGATTTTTTCTGATGATTATTATCAGCCGAGAGAAACCCAATTTAGCTTGGTTCATTGCGTAAGACGTGATGTGCATTGAATATAGTTGCATGATTTTCTTGCTAGGTGCTATAAATTTGTAAAATGTATTAGGAGTCCTTTTAAAGGTGTATAAACATTGCAGACGAATATCATTCAATCCGCTGTTAATATGAAATTGAAATTTGCCTGCGCGTCAATCCTGGGATGTGCAATTCTATTTAACCAAAGCGCTGCGAACTGTACCACCGATAATCCAGAATATTCTACCACAACGCAAGAATATCCAGAGACAAGTCCCTCAACAAACAGCGCGCAAATAAAAGCCCCTATACAGAATCGTGACAAAATTTTCAAGTCATGTAAAGATATAAATGCTTCTTCAACCTCATTTATTTTAAATAAGGTAAGAGAGCATTGTAATAATTCGATATCTTTGTTATGTGTAGCTAATTAGTCAAACATTTATCGTTGTTCAAAATATTAGATTTTATTTTGCAAACCAGTAAAACTGCATTATGTTCAAGGTAATATATTTTCCTTGACCATTTCTTTCACCTTTTAAACAATATCTTATTTTGTACAAATTAACTTTAAAGAATACTTAAAAAGGACACTTACTCTAGGTTTGAGCTAAAACAACGGTTAAAAATTATCTTTTACTATTATTATTTTCCAGCTTGTAAATTTTCAGGATTGCACTGCGACTTGTAACGGTATCAGACGATTTAAAGTAATCCTGAATAGCGGGGAGTATTGTGAAAAGACTGTTAAAATCATAATGAAGACATATACAGCGAAAGGCACATGCGACTCGACTGGAAGTTGCAAAACATCCTGAAAAATGATGCCATATTGAAAAGAAAGGGGTACGCCTATACTTAGTTACTTTGATTCTCCTCAGTCAAACAGATTTTATAACAATACTTAAGCCTATGATTGAGTTACCTTTTCGTTTATGTTCATTTCCATAAAAAATGTTTCGATAAAAGTTTGACTGTTTCGTAAAAATATAGAAAATCCGTTGCTTTTTACTTCCTTTAAAGCCGCTTTATGATTTAATCCATCTCATAATAAACCTGAATGTTAATTTATTTTAGTTTCCTTTTGGAATAGCAACGAGGGATACCAACAGTTCAAGCTTCTTTACAACTTGGCTTCTTGCTGATCTGAAAATGCGATTAATATAGGGCTAGTGATACCGTCATCATATCATTGATAACATATGTTAAATGCGATGAAAACTGACATGCCAGAGCTTTCATTCTGAATAAAAAGAAACACCGTGGAGCACGGCGAACAACCAAAAAAGCGCGTTAGACTTACGCGTTATGAAATTATCGCGATAAGGTCAGTCTACAAAGTAGAGCATTAGGCTTGTCTGCATCATTGTCTTGCGTATGCATTCAAGTTTCGAAAAAATGAAAATATCCATTGTCTTCTACTTATGCTCCATACGAACCTCTTCCATACTCCTCCTTACCCGAAAACGTCACACGATATGCGTGTCTAAGAGTGATGGATAAGATGTGCGTTCGCCTCGCTGAAAATTTAACTCATTGAGGTGCACCCGTGCGACGCAGGATGTAACGCATAATGCGTCAACTGACCTGGCACATATGGGCCGGCAATGAGCCATGCCATTCAAGATACAAATGAAACGCAATACGCTTAGCATGTGTGTAATGTGGAACGAGGGCTTTTACATTTCTTTATTCCAAAAACACGAGAACAGCAATTTAACGCGCGAACTGTACATAACAACTGATCCCACACGATACTTGCTTACACAAATATTGCCGCATACGCTTCCAATCCTAACACAACGATTGTGCATTCTCAAAAGACAAAAGTGTAATGCGGTTCAGCAAGCGAGGGCGCAAATTACGCGTACATGTGGACCATATATCAGAGCGCAGTAGAGGCAAAAACACATAGATCAACCAGTCGGCACAAAACGGCACTCAAATCGGCACACAGTGGCACTCGAGTAGGCACAAAATGGTACTCAAGTCGGCACGGGATAGCTTACAGTTTGGTGGATGCAGCAGAAATAACACATAATCAGGAAGATGTTTACCGCTTGCAAAGAGCAAGTAAGCTTCCCTAGATTCATTAGGTCATCCTATATATACATACAATGAATTATAATTCAAAGTTGCATCCGCAGTTCTTACAAACTCCGCGACAAATCGAATGGTGAAATCAATTGCGAAGTAGGAGCAGAGGAGCCGGCTGATCGCTAAAAGCGATGAATAAGACACACATACCTCACCAATCGGTGATCGAAAAGTGGCAGGTTAATACTAGCGAATCTGAGAACAATGATCATTTACGGATGAATAAGAAATTGCACTCTTTCGCCGATTTTATCAAATTGTTCATTTTTATAAAAATGACAAAATCAAATCATGTTTAACATTCCATGCAATAAATTTGAACTTCTTGACTAGTTAGACTGGATCGCCAGTTATATTGGCTTGTCACGGTTGACTTGACGTACTTCTGATGTAGTCGCCGCTCTATTAACCCACGAGGGATGTCTTGTACCAGCGATTTCTTAATTCTTGGTTGCTATCGAACCAGGCTACATAACCGCAGGTCACCTTGCCTGAATAGCCCCACATTTCCAGTCGATCGCATTTTTCACCACCAATTAGAGACGAGACGGGGTTTCGATGGTTGGCTGAGCAGGTGACGCGTCCGCACCGGCCTTCCTTATAGTTGAACTTGCAGTCCATTATTGCGTTGTTCGTGTCCATCCATTGGCCCTCCCATGTGCAATCATTCCGGTCAATTCTGAAAGAGGCAATCATTGTTCGATAGACTAGGACTGAGGAGAGTTGCGCTAATAACAAAGATGTGCTGTTTATTAGCTTGGCATTTATTGTATACATTATTTCGACTTTCATTAGGATATTATCCAAATTAATTAATTTGAAAATAAAAGACACCAATAAAAGAATAGCCATCGTATGTAGCGGAATTTCATTCACGCAATATGTTCAACCGACTGTGACTTGTCAATGTTTATAAGCGCGGCTGCGTCGGTTAAAAGTCGATCAAAAAATTTTCATCCAAGCTTACTTGCAACATAGTCGCTTCTTAAATTTGTCGCCGAGGATGGTTGAGCATGATTTGCCGAAGCTGGAGTCGGGAATGCAATCGTCATCGAACCAGCCACTGCCACACCGACCGTTGTGTTCGCGAATGGAGTCAAATTGACTGGGACAGTCAGCACTGCAAAATGGAGCCCTGCCGATCCACAGACATCCGCCGCTGGAAGGGGGATACACTCCATTAGGATCACTGAGAAGGTCCTGGACCGGCTTTCCAATTACTCCAACGATAACCCCAGCCACCACCCCAGCGCCGATAGCTGTTATAAGTTCGCGTTTCTCTCTTTTGCCATCACCTCCTTTTGTCTCTTCGTGATCGACCACAGCTCGCCCACCAATTGACGGTAATGAGATAGTCATCAACAGAAATGCAAAGATAAACACTGAAGAAGGAGGAAGGAAGAATCTGCAAGGCATTGCGTGATCAGCTCGCATTAACGGCAGCCTCTCTGTGGGCAAATGTAAGTTATCCCAAGGCGAATGGCAAATGGACGCGAAGGGCGAACGCCGGCTTTTATGCAGTGTGAATCGTTGTGTAAAGCGGAGAGGAAAACTATGCGCCAATTTTTGATGGAGCGGTTGTAAAGCGCAAGCCTGTCGACGTGCGAAACTCTCGGCGAAATCAGCTGAACAATATGGCCTTGTTTGCATTTTCTGGTCGAAATTTTCACACGCCATTTGACTGTATCTTTTTTGAGTTTTGCGCTTTTTTGCATCGCTTTAAAGCTTTCCTTTCGTATTAGGCAAAATTCATGCATGCTCGGTGTTGATTATTTTTCATTGATTAATTTAAAGTGTATTGGTTGTCAGCTATCATTTTTCTTTATTCACAGGGTAACTTTATTCACTCCCTTGGAGAACGTGTCATTACTTAATTTTAGCTAAAATCTATGCTTAGTGGTGAGCAGATTGCAATCGGACAGGATTGCACCCGCAACCAAGTTTTACTTATTGCTTCCTATCTGCACTAAAATCATTCTCTTATTTCAAATGATTTCTTATTTATATTGATTCAATGGCAGATCTCTCTCACAGGCTTCATTTAAAAAAGTGTACAGAAGTTTTGGATCATCCTCTTTGTTCGCTACTATATATGATATGTATATTTATATGCAATCTTTCCTTATTATTATTGTTCCAAACGTCCACATTCTTCGCATAAAATTGCACAAAATTATGTTTCTAATTTCTTTCACCATCGTTAATTATGTGAAACATATAATTGCAGAGTCGATATGAATACGGTGAGATGATCGATTATTGTGACATTAAGATGAATTAAAACTTGTAAAGCGGCGCACCTAAATACTCTCTATCCAAACAACAGAGCTTTTCTGTTCCTATCAAACACATAACATCAAGCACGTGAACCTAGATTCATATTACATAGGAAGTATGAATACAGTTTTTTCTATGAGCAAAGTTTTGTATGAATGCGCCTATGACTGTAAATATTGACCAATAGTTACAAGTAACAGTGTTTTGCATTCGCAACCAGTAGTTATGCATGTAATTCCAGATATTGTGTGTATCGCATATTTCATGTCTTATATATCGTTAATAAAACTTTTGTAAAACTAATAACTCAAAATACATCGATGAAGTTCACATTGCAAAGATCAACATTTTTCTGTTTCGTTTGTCTCGCCATGGTTCAGTGAAGTTAATGTCGCCATATTCTTTATTAATAAGATGGAGGATCGTTGCGTTGATCGATATCTTTGATTAACTTTGTTACAGACATCTCTTAATTTTCAGGCACGAAAATTATCCTCTATTTCGGCCAAAGGTGCTTGTCCTTCCATCTGCTCTCGATTTCGCAACTTTTCGCAGAGTTTATTGAATGTACGCGAATGTGGTGATAGAACTGTGTGCCGATTCAATAATACAATTATAATCGACTGAAAATTAGGTTACCTCGTCAGAGCACGCGTGGTTGAGGGTGGAATCCAATTACTGAAAAATTTAGCATAAAATGAGCATTTGGCATAGGAGAATCTTAGAATAACGAAACTGAGCAGTAGCATCTCGTTTTTTCCGCGAAAGCTTCAACAGTTCGTTGGTAATACGAAACTCCGCCCACAGACTTACGACAAATGACGCTCTCGTACTTGTGTTGCATAGCAACAGAGGACCAGTTGCCATGCAAAACGCAAAATTTTATGGATTTTTTATTCAAATTCGGTTCTGATTCTAGTTCTAATGATACCCCAAAATTGTACTGTACAGAATAAGTGTACCCGGTACTAATAACCTGAACCGGAACCGAAACCTTTAATTAATTATTCGCGCTCCTCATATAAAGAGTCACAATGATACTTATATTAGTTAAAATAGGCTACAGCCTCTTATCCTGTAGGTAGAATTTTACGCAGATGAATGTATAACCATTTTTGAGCGTCGATTTATGCCGCGGGCATGACAAATAGGCTGTCTTTGGAGGGAAAGATGCTTCCGTCAAATTTGACGAGCATCAGGGGCGAAGTATCACGGCGCGTATTAATGTGAATTTGCACAATTTCTTGCTAAGTTTGCTGTTTGAACGCAAAACTCAATTGATCGACAGGGACCCAAGATTATGCGCAGTTTGCTTGAAATGTATTCGGGTACCACAGGCGTTTGCGTGGACAATAAATGCCCAACACAAGTGTCACGATCGAGTCAGTCTCTCGATCATGAAATCACGAGCTGAATCAACCCGGCGAAGTTGGCACAATTTCATTGATGAAACCGCCAGCTGACTTCTCTGCAAGCCGAAGCCGACGCAGTGATCGATGCTATCTGATCGGGGAAAGGTCGACAGCGAAGAAGTGACGAAGCCCATCGTAGATCTGACGAAGCTCGTCTCTGATTGGCTACTAGCCGATCGAGCCGCCCGTTGTAAGCTATCGCTCTGACCGATTCGAGGCACTTGAACCCCTCCCGCTCGGACCACCCGTCGCCGCCTCTCCCCTTTCCCGTTTCCCTTCCCTATCCCTATCCCCTATGCTACCAGTCGCTTAACGACTGACAACTGTAGCTAGGCACTTCTACCCGACTCCGACCGAACCAGCTCGTCGCCGCTTCTCCCCTTCCATCTCCCCTTTCTCTCTCTATCCCTATCCTAACGGTCGCCTAACGGCCGGTTACTGTAACCCTTCTCTCCTTCCCTTCACCCCATTCTACCGTATCGTCATCTGTACGTGTAGTACTGAAATAAAGCTTCACCTCTTACGTAAGTCAATCAGCGCGCACGCTCGCTTAGAACGAAAAAACTCTGTCAAAGCCTGACACAAGTTTGCATTGATGAGCTATGTGTAATCATTCCGTTCCTAGAAAACGCCTGCGCTTGCATCATGCTGTTATCAGTATGGTTGTTTTTCGTCCTCCTATGAGTAACATTCTGTGGAAAAGAATATGCAAACACAATGTAGGTGTGGGCGTTCACGGAGATAAGACTATGTCGACCGCATAAATATGATAACTTTGATGGAAGCGTTAGTTGTTTGGACATTGCTCATCGGCAAGCTCTCTGCGCACGTAATCTCTCACTGCCCCCTTGTTCAACAATTTAGAGGTAAGTATTTTGTCAGTTAGTATCTTTTGCCTGCGCGAAACAGGGGCTTCTCGACGCTCCTGCGCTGAATATGTGCTCGTCCATGTCCCTTGTAAGACTTCTTTTTATGTGCCTGCATACGTCAACCGACTTAAAGTTTGATAAAAAATTTCACAAATAGGGAGCGATAACATTGTCAGAAGGCATAATTTTTTTCAAGCGATTTTTGACGCAAATTTTTTACTACCTGACTCTTGGCAGGAAGCAGGCTATGACAACTGTGTCGCTCTCTTTATTTGAGCAAATTGAGAAATAGTTTACATCCCCAGACTGCTGAGGCATAATAGCAGTACAGTAGAAACCGGATATAAGAGAATCGGATGTAAGAGAATTTTTTTCACTTCCCCAGCATTCTCTTATATCCGGTTTCTACTGTACCACATTAACATATTCCACACTTTCACGTCCCTTTCATCGTATCGAACTTATTCTTACTTGAAAAACACTAAACGCGGTTATTTCCAGACGAGCAATGGGCGGCGCATTAGCGAAAGGAACAGTAGACGCGAACGTAGATGTCGACGTCTGGATCAAAATAATCGTCGCCATAGTAATCTCAATTTCAACTGTAATGGTGTGCGTGTGTCTCTGCTGTTGCTGCAACAAACAAAACTGCAATGGATGTAATCACACATGTATTTGGGGGAAAAGACGAAAAAACGCCTATAGTTCTGTATTTGATGTCGATTTGGGAGAAATAACTGCTGCAAGGCCTTCCCAACAATTAGGGATGTTCGGACGATGGAAGTCAATGGCAACCTCAAATGGCCACAATCTCAGCCGTTCTACGCGAACAACCACCACAACTACTCATACTATTTCTGAAAGTTAAACTGGCAGAAGATTGTTTATTAGCTGAGGACGGTAAAATGATAAAACTGTTATATGACATTGTTAATATCGTTTTACCTTTGTGGCGCTGTGACAGACTACTCCATATCTGTAAAGGGTGCAAATTTTTGTCGGAAATAAATGCAAAACTGAATTGCACTAATCGAGTTAGTTCGGCATTATGCTGTAAAGCGCACTTCGCCGACTTCGATAAAGCACGATATTATAAGAGATTTTACTTATATTTATCTCTGAGGATTAGGCCCTTGCACTCACATTTCATTTGCATACGAAGCCGGCTCTGTTTTATCGCTGATTACTTGACGGTACTCTAAGTATTTCCGCCATTTTGATCTTGAAGAACACTTGACTGAGTGAGCCAGTTTGAGCGTGTTTGGACAAGGTACCCCCCCCCCCCACGTGACCAAATCGTGTGACGGGGCATAAGAGAGCCGGATATAAGAGGAAACCGGATATAAGAAAAAAATTTTGGCTCAAGCTTTGGCTGGGAACCGGATATAAGAGAAAGCACCCCATAAAATCGAATAATTTTGGCCAGTTTAATGCAAATACATATGCTGTTACTATCAGATGTGCATATGTACGAAAATTGTCTGACATATGAAAGGTCTAAAGCAATTGCGATGCACTGCGCGCGTGTGGCTGC
>NIUQ01000591.1:0-45270 GCA_002796945.1 Plectus sambesii | reverse complement strand
AACATTGCCGCTGGTTCTGCTCTTCTTCTTCCTGCGCTATTACTACCTACAAACATCGCGCGACATCAAGCGACTCGAGTCAACCAGTGAGTTAACTGCGTATACCTTATGTGCAGGCGCTAGTTTCTTAAAGCTAATGTAAATGTAGAAATGTAATTACATATCTGCATTTTTCTCTCGCGTATTTTGAGCAATGAATGATGAAAATGCAGAGATGCAATTGCATTTTATACATACGTTAGTTTATGAAATAGGCCTTAGAGGCCGTATTCACAAACGTCAAGATAAGTAATCGTTTTTAATACCAAGATAACGATCCATAAAAACAGCAGCAAGTTGAATATGCTTATAATGGGTCTTAATGTTGAATTTTCAATCTTGAAATTAGTGAATATGGTGCCAGTATGGCCGACCAGGTTGCGAACTACGGAAATTTTTCAGCGCGTAGTCCGGTCTTTTCGCACATTTCGGCTGTGCTCAACGGCCTGACGACTGTGCGCGCCTTTGGCAGCGAGAAGAATGTCCTCGAAACCTATCACAACTGTCAGGTACGCGTCGGCATTTTGTTCTTGGCCCTCTCGCTTGCTTACATCCCTAAAGAACATGTCAACTATTCCCAACATAAAAATGAGATGCGTGCGCAAATTGTAAAGCGTGCGGCGAGAAAATCAATAAATTGCATGGCTTACACAAATGACCGCAGAAATTTCCAAAAGGAGTTTCGGCTATTTTCTACGCAGCCATTTTTTTTTCATTCGTTCTCGCATCGTCGCAAGTTATCCGACTGTTCTACTCTAATCCACCCCCGTTTACCATAGCAGCTCGTATAATATAACATATCAGAATATCAACACGTCCGCCTTCCATCTGACGGTGACGACGTCGCGATGGTTCGCAGGGATGATCGATTGGTTGGTGACCGTCTTCATCGCGATTGTCGCGTTCTTCTGCGTGTGGACTGGGCAAGGTACGTTAGTATGGTAGAATGAATGACGAGAATGACAATTTCGAACTTCTACCGTTTCGCATCGGTCCCGACGCGATATGCTCGCTCGCGCTTCATCGTAGTCTGTTCAGCTGTTTGCGTGTACTGATTGGAGTCGGTGGAGTAGTTATGCCAGCCCGAGTGTCAAAGATTGGCCGCCTTTTTGTAGCGTTTGTTTAGGATGAGGTTTATGGTAAGTAATTTGGCAAAGTCCCGAACCTCGGGGCTTAGGCTTCAAAAAAGGATGGTGAGTCTGTGATACTCGGGCCGTCACGTACACTCTTATGCGTAATCGGATTGTTTCAGTAGCACTCACTCTGTCGTTGCGGAAGCGCTTTTGTTGTAAGCGACGCGTATGCGTCTATATTGTTTCAGCCCAGATTGCCAGTGGTTCTGTGGCTTTAATGCTCGTCTACGCGGTGCAAATGACTGGTTTCTTCTCGTGGATTATGCGACAGAGTGCCGAACTTCAGAATGGGGTATTGTATTCAGACTATGGTCCGGTAACATAATCGTATCCAAAGTTGTTCATAGGTTAAGCATTACTTTAGCATATTATGAAGCGAAGCGCTGAATATCGATATGGATCACTTAAATTTAGGAAACGATTATGTTACCGGCCCTGCGAGTCGCTTTCATATCGCGTACTTTAGCTTAAGTGCATGATATGAAACCGATTCTATACCACCGCTATTACTCTCAGCTCATCTTAACTTTTCCTATTCACACTATCGATTATTTCGCTTCACTTCAGCAGCCCAATTATATTTTTGCACTCGGTGTGTGTAGTTTAGAAGAATGACTATATTTTCAGAAGTTACGGCACCACGTGTCGCGACTTGGTTGTTTTTTGTGGTATTCGGGAATGATTTTAGGCAAAATTAGTGACAAAATGACATCTTGGTAATCAATTTTTTCTACACATTTGACGTTTCGCCTTTGTTTTCAAATGAGCCATTGGCCTCAAGTTCTCAAAACTGTTGAGTTTCTTCTGCTTGTATAATTACATTTACTTAAGGAAGTAAAAAGTGTATTGCTTTTATTTCCGAAAAGTAGATGGTTAAAAGAATGAATGATTAGTTACTATAGCTACTCTCTCATCGCTGTGCGTGTGTGCCCGTGTGTTTCATTAGGCGCATACGTTTATGTAGCTATCGAGTACATTTTCTTTCAGTGGTTCTTCCATTTCATCCCTGCGTGATGTGTACCTGTTAATGTAGTCTATGTGATTGTTGAATGATAGAATGATTGAAGCACATGCGTCTAGTAAAGTGTCGTCCACACCTAATCGATGCAAGTGCGCGCAAATTTTTAAATTTGGATCCAAAAATTAATAATATGCAGGATGCCATCAAATATTTCGTTTTATACTATTTTCAGTTTAACAAAGGTACTTTCCAATTGAAAGAGGGCATTTCCCTAGTGTATGTGTTTTTATTAACGTTAAAATGATGCATTCGTGTGGATCTTGCAAATCTATTGATTATTTGCTATACGTCTAAGAATTTGCGCTCTCGTTTCGGTGTGGAAAAGAGTACCTTTCCCATGCGCACAGCACGCGCCGATCGATTTTAGTGCCGTTGGAAGTGGTGGTCAGAGGTAGCTTAGTGTGGCGCATTTTCCCTGATTTTCAGGTTTGGTTGCAGCAGAAGTGGGGCTGATAATGATGTACGCGCTGACGTTTACACGCGTGTTCGCTCGTCACTTGGAAATGTGGACGCGCGTAGAAGTCGAAGTACTGTCTGTTCGCTCACTCGCACAGCGTTTTATCACTATTTTATCACTGTTGCGCACTCGTTTCCTCACTGCTACTGTTTCTGTTTTTCACCATTTTCCACTGCTGCACAAATCTGCACTGTCTTTCAATCTCTGCGTTATACGAGGGGCGTTCAAAGAGTTTCGAGTGTTTATATCATGTTTATCCTGGCGGCCCCATATTCGACCTTATATAGAGAATGCCTGCAGAGCTGGAGGAAGAGAATGGACAAACCTTTGGTGATAGGCGGTGACTACGTTGAAAAATAACGGGTTACCTCTGTCATGGCTCTGTTGTGTATATGCAAAATTAAGAAACGTTTTCAACGCCCCTCGTAGCGCAACGCCGTTGCCGCATGAGAATCAATCCTTGCATGTCAAGTTTTTCGGCGTTCCGCATCCCTTTTCGTTTGTATCGTGTTGCTGCTTGGTTTGTTTGGAATGGATGTCTTCCTTTTTCTAGATAGCGCCTGTGATCTTTAATTTCCTATAATAAGCCTCGTTATATCTAACACAATGCGACTGCCCTCTTAGCATGAGCAATAAAGCTGCTAGCTTTCTGTTTTAAGCTGTTTCGTGTCAATGTAAGAGTGAAAAGGTGGCTTTTTGCAGATGGTAAGCGTGGAGCGAGTCATCAGTTACAGCCAGTTGGAGCCCGAAGCCGACCTTCAGTCGACCGACGATCGACGGCCGCCCGCTGATTGGCCAACTAAGGGGCACCTTGCTTTCTGCAATGTGTCGCTCAGATATGATGCAGACCAGGCGGCTGTGCTTGATCAGATCACTTTCGACGTTCGACCAAAGGAAAAGGTACTGACTTACTGCACTCTACGCTCGACCTCTGTTCCGTATTACTTCAAATTAAGGCTTCACTTTTGATCCTTCAAAGTATGTTTATGAACTGAAAAGTTTATGGATTGTTTACACCGCCTTTCATCATAATTCGTCACTCGTGCATTCCTTTTCGTCTTCTTTACATTCAAGTTGAAAGCTAGTTTGACAAAATAGAATGCAAAGATTGCGAAATGGAATGCAAGAAAGACGGATTATGATGAAAGGCGGTGTAGTGTATATTTATGAAATCATTGAACTGAAAACGTAATGATTGATGTAGAAAGGATTTTTATTAATTTGAAAATAATGCATCTATCCCCAAAGGTCTTTTACCCATTGAATCCGAGCTGCAAATTAAGAGATATATTTGAGATTGGCATCGTGGGACGAACCGGAGCGGGAAAGAGTTCGCTGTTGCGCGCGCTGTTCCGCCTGACGGAGCCGGAAGGGAAGATCATGATCGACGACATCGACACAAAGACGATCGGCCTGCACGACCTCCGCAAGCGCCTCTCCATCATCCCCCAGGATCCCGTCCTCTTCATTGGCACTCTCCGCAAAAATCTCGACCCCTTCATCGAATTTACCGACGAACAGCTCTGGTCCGCCTTGGAACAGGTACTCCCTACTATTCTCATTTCGTCGGCGACGGCTTCGGGCCGTATTCTGGATTGAAACTCAGGATTGACGTCCTGGATTGAGAAAATGGAATGAAAATTTTAGGTCGAGCTGAAGGCGGCGGTATCGGAGTTGCCGCTTTTGTTGGAGACTCACATGCAGGAGGGCGGAGCGAACTTCTCCGTCGGCCAGCGTCAGCTCGTGTGCCTCGCTCGGGCTCTGCTGCGCAACAGTCGCATTTTGGTCATCGACGAAGCCACTGCCAACGTCGATCCCGAGTATGTCGCTGCGCTCTGTTCGAAGTTGACTTTTTCGGCTCGCCTTGCGCGCTTGTTTGATAAGGCTGTTTTAAGTATGATTAAAGAAGAATTCGTTTATACCGGTAATTTAGGGCGATCCTCCAAAATCAGTACAAACCAATTCCACTGTATCCTTTTTGTGTTAAAGCGCTAATTTTTCATTGCAGGACGGACAGCCTGATTCAGGAGACTATCAAGTCGCGTTTCGTCGACTCGACGGTGCTCACTATCGCTCACCGCCTGAATACAATTATGGACTCCGACCGCGTGATGGTAAGATTGAGGCGCTCAGTGAGAATTGGCAAGCTAGGGCTAATTTCATTAAAAAAATTAATGTTATTCATAAATTGTTGTCTCAAAGCCCATCAGAGGGTAGAACAGTCAAGGCGCTAGCCGTAAAACTCAATAGAAGCCGAACTATGTGTGAATATTCGTAGCAGACTCTTGAAAAGCTACGGGAAATTTGTGGAAACTTGGAAATTCTACACCCACCCTTTTCAGCTCTATACCTCGTACGACTCCACGACTTCCTTATTCTTTATTCTCTATCTTTCTCTGCGTGTTATAAATATGGAGAGCACAGTTGTCATTGGTGTTAGCTGAAGTGGGATTCGTTGATCTCTCGAATTCGAGGAAAGCCGCGATATTTTGCTCCCCGTTCCCAAATTCTATCTCATTAGTTCAACTTTCATTTCAGGTGTTGGAAAACGGCCATTTGATGGAATTCGACCATCCCCACGTATTGCTGCAGAACGAGAACTCGTTGTTCGCCGGTCTCGTCGCCGAAACCGGAAAGAGCAATACCCATTTCCTCAAGCGAATGGCCGCGCAGACTTATGAAGGTCGCAAGGATAAATAGATGTCGCTTTTGGCCTTTTAGCTCTTTCATGTCTTCGTTCAATTCCCTGAGATTATCGATTATTGTTTTGCCTATTTTATTCTCGAAAATTGGTCGGTTTTTGTCGAGTGCATTGGCTAAAGTCGTACTTAGCGCTATGCCAAAATACACCCACCTAAGTACGGCTTGTATAGGGAACTCTGGTTACCTCTGGCTTTGAGCGTGTACCGTCGATTTTTATTAGCTACGTATGACAAAGCTGCTGAGTGATTAGCTACACGAATTGTGTAATTCTCAGAGCTTGTTACACGCGGCTACAAACATTTACCTATACATGCTCACAGTTGGATGTGACCGGAGTTCACTTTTAAGCTACGCTGTGTGAAACTCATCCAATGCGTCATTAATTTGGTTGTACTTTGAATATTAAGTAATCAGTTGAAATCGCCATGTCGGCATTCGTCATTCGTTATGGTGTCGTTTCTTTGTTGATTTTTATCTAATTGTCTGTCTCGCAATTGGAATCCTCTCGCAAACTCGTTCTTTTTGCATCTCTTTTGCATCTTCGTTCTGCATCTCCATCTACCCAAATAATCTGCTCGTTTTCATGCATAATATTGACCTATGTCAGGTATTACAATGGTTTGTATTTTATATCAGTCTAAATTCAAATTGCCACTTGCGTTCTTGTTCTGTTTTCCAACGTTTGCAATGGTGTTGCACAAATTTTTGTCTCAGATTGATTTCTACAGTTTCTATCGTTCTTTATCCTAAACCGATGGTAATTGACGTGACAGACTCTCTTGTCAAGGCGTCGTGAACGGGTTGAATTTGTTGTGTTGGATCCTGTAGTATCTGATAATAAGTTAGCATAATAAACGTTCGGGTAAATTGAAACAATTCTCGTTACTACTTCACAGTTTTTATTTCAACACAGACATTACACTTTAGGATATCATAAGGGTATGTGCTGCTTTAAATTGAACGCTTCAAAATCAAATGGGGCACTTTTCATATCAAAGCGGACACTTTCAAATCAGATTGGACGCTTTTTAAAGCAAAATCAATAAAACGTCCAATTTGATTTAGAATGTGTCCAATTTAAAGTGGAAAGGATATGTTTTAGGGCATATTATGTACATGAATTTCAGTGTTTTAGTAGTTTCGCTGCCGTTAGGTATTTGCCATCTTTAGTGAATTGCATCTGCCAGGATACGCAGGCGAGTTCCACTTGTTGATTAGGATTGGTGTTGTCTTTCAAGTGAACCGTAAACTGAGTTGGATGCTGAAACGATGCCAGATGTCCGCATTCTTTTCAATACTTCAGATAAATACAAAACTTTAGAAAATATTATTCGAAACTTATTAGAACCACTTATTTACTTATGACTATTATTTTCAATCCTTATTAAGAACCGCTCTTTAGTAGAAATTTTTCGAAAAATTTGATTAGAAAATTACCGCCATGTTTCACCAAAATATGACAATCGTCAGCCAATGGTAAAAATGAGAGACTTACGTGACTCGTGATCGCATTGAGTACTGCGGCGATTTGGCTTAGATCCACGTGGGTTTCGATGACGGTAGGACCTGATTTTACTGGACAGCTATTTCCCAATTCGCAGGGGTTGGTATTATCGCTAAATAAGTTGATATTGTCATCAGGATTATTGCTCATCCGTTGCCTTGAAATTTTGTACCGCAAACACTAATTTTTGTGCGCTTTAACGAAATTCGATGAATTCATGTGAGATACCGTTCAGCAAATCCGATTTGCTGAACATACCAAAATTCCGAATCAGCACTAGAAGTTGCACGAATAAATCTGATATTATAGCTGAAATTAGTGTTCAAAAACTGAAGAACAATTCCTGGAGCCTGTTTCATTAATGTTACTACAATTGCGGATGCAGAATTGCTAGNAAATCTGATTTTATAGCTGAAATTAGTGTTCAAAAACTGAAGAACAATTCCTGGAGCCTGTTTCATTAATGTTACTACAATTGCGGATGCAGAATTGCTAGCACATCGTTGGTCACGAGCCCGGAAATAACTGAAATTAACAGTAAAATGGACAATCTGCGCACGCCGGCAGTTTTGGGATTCTACAATATCGATATTTTTGTATGAAAAAGGCTGCTGACCCTCAGAAATGTTGCTCGCACTTAACATTGAGTTCAGCAAAATTTACAGAAACTTACAGTACGCCAAAAGTTGGAAGCGGTAGCCAGTAGCATCCGAGCCATCCACTGAACCATTCATCGAATTCCGAATCAGAACGAAGATTGTCGAACGAGTGATTAGCATGATTGATGATGTCGTAATGAAAGACGATCGGTTTGGATAGGTCAATCGGATAGTTCTGATGTCCCTCGCTGTCCATGATTTTTGCACTGACTAGCTCAAACGTCGGATCTAATAAAAAAAAGGCGGTGCATGAAGTTGTAACTAAACCTTTTAAAACATAAAGTAACCAATGGAAGGTGGTTTTCAAATTGGTCGGACCACAGAAAGTGATATTTCTCATGGCGGACGGCTAATTTTTTGCCTAGGCTTGGGGGTATTCGGGAGCATAGTGACCCTAATTAAATAATGGACCATAAATAAGCGTCTGAACCAATTCTGGATAACGTGTAGTCGCAAACAACGACAAAACAGTCAGGGAAAATATGATTCCTCACGGTCTAGTTTCACACCGATCGTTTCAGACTGAATTTTTTGTATCGGGGCATCAAGGATTAGCATCCAGTCTAACGTTTCTAGACTTACCCTTGATAGTTCATAGTTAAATGATTCGAAACTTCAGCGTCAGAGTCGGAAATTACTTTTCACTTAAAGAGAATGTTGGAATAGACACACTTACTAGGACCATTGCATTGAAAGGTGTGAACAGCGGTCGCGGTGCCATTGGGAAAATCTTCACATGCAAAAGTGGAAGCGAACAGAACGAAAAGGACGATGATAAGCATTTTGCTGGAAAACACTGCCGTCAGTAGTGAGAAATAAGTATGGCAAAAGCTCTACGCAGCGCTCCGCTTTAGTACTGTTCTCGACTGTGGGAACGCCGCAGCTGTCTCATTGCGTCTGTGATCGTAAGTTCTACTGCTACATAATATCTGACCAGTCTTCGTTCTTTACTTTTGTGACGCATGTGGTACTTGACGTGCCAAGATCATCAGAAAGTTCTTGCTTTGCTAATACACGTACCGACTAACATATTTGCATATATGTGGGGTAGATAGGTGGGGTGCTGAATGGGTGGGTATCTCCCTCTTCAAGCTTTATACCCAGTACAGTAATAGCAGACAACTTCAGGGAAACTGGCCTCGCTTTGCAATACTTTAATGCAATAGATTTCACGATTCGTTGGGAATGGCGCACAGTCGAAACCCATTAAATCATAGCTTCGTATGAAAAAAAGCAATCGTATGAAAAATGTGCTTGGTGACGTTGGAGAGTCAGATACAAAATATCGAGGGTACAAAATGTTGAGATGAGAAAAGTGAATATGAAAAATGAATATGAAAGATGTCGAGGACACCAAATAACAATTGGAATGTTTATCAAGTTTCTAGTATGGAGACCTCACTACTCAGAGAAACAAATTAAAGTGATGCCGCGAATTATTACCGTCCATTGACCGTTTGCCGCGCTTCATTCAAAGATATTGCCACATCGAGGTCAAATGAGCTATTGACCGCGTAGAATAATGCGCGGCAACAGAAAATATGGCGACGTAATCAAACGAAACGCGGCAAACGGTGAATGCGCGGTAATAATGCGCGGCAAACGGCAGAGTGACCGCTATAAAATGCTTCCAACTGGCATCATTGCCTTTGCCTTCATCACCTTCTCCTCTCCACTTGCGTATCGTAATTCGCCATTTCCATCTTCCTGTTCGATTTGTTCTGTTGGTCGTGTTTCGCCTTTTTGACTTTTCCCCCATTTCTTTCATTTAACGTTTATCACCTCTTTGACTTATCTTTCTACAACCTTCACTAATTGTAAGGAACTTTTGCTAATTCATAAATTGTGTTCCTGTTTTAAGTGTATTTTGAGTACAGGACATGGAGGACTGCGTGGAGTTCGTTGAAAACTATACTAACAAGGGGAAGGCAGCTGCTATCTTCGAAGGCTACGCATACATCAAAGACGTGAACCTAAGCGATGGCAAGGAGCGCTACAAGTGTATCTACCGCTCCTGCCACGGATACATTTGGATCCGTAATGACAGAGTTCTGACAATGTCTAATGGCTCTCAGCTAGGTCGGGACCACAACCATGAAGTGGAGCCGGAAAGGATCGAGGCGCGCAGTCGTCTGGGCGCGTTCAAGTGGAGCGTCAAAGATCAGTCCTATGTGGACGTCGATGCGCTCATTGCGAGCACCAGAGATTGCGAGCCGTTTGTGTCGAACGTAATGCCCAGTGTCGACCTCCTGAAACGCATGGGCCGTCGCATGAAGCGAAAGGTTTGAAGTTGAAAATTAACTGTATCAAGGAATGACACAATAATTTTTTAGGAGTTTGATTCTGCAGTTCGTGCCGATGTCCTCAAGGTTCCGACCGTCAACAGCTTATCCAGCAGCAAATAGCTACTCTCGGCATTTTGTACCTCGATTAGTTTTATATAAACTTTGTTGGATGTCACTATTATTTGATGAAAATAAAAAATACTAACTTATTTAACAGGCCAAACTGTAAGCAACAGTGTAGCTATACGTAACAAAGACGCTGCAAATATATGGAGTGGTGGAAGCTCTTTTGACCGTTTGCCAACTTCAAGTGAACCGTTGTGCCCACAGCACCATGTAAATCATGGAACTGCGTACAAACTTGGCTGATGTAGCACTCAATATTCTAATACGTTCGCACATGCCGAAATAAGCTCGATGAAATGGTTTGCTTCTGATTGCAATACTCTCAGCGAAAATCGCCATTGTGGTATTTTAGAACATAATGTATGACGCTCACGCAAGTGCAAAATTGTAGCTCTAAGTCTAAATCATAAACATCTTTAAGTCAGTCCTACCTTGTTCGATTCGCATCGTTAATCCTACTTTTATTGCGATTAAATTTATGAGTTTTGGTCGAACTGCGTCGGACATTTAATACTTTTCGGCGCAGTTTAGCTCTGTCCATTTTTGTATTTTGCTTGAGAACTGTTATTCACTTCAAAGCATGAACATTCTGGTTATATTTACGCATTCCGATGTAAGCATGCAATATTAACATGCCGCATTTCAGGTGTGAGGGTGTTTCTGAGAACCCCAAACCTCTCAGTACACAACTGGTAGGTAACGACGCGGGTCCATTAGCAGCCGAATAGATGTGATCTGAGTGCGGAATTTGAGTGCAATGTAGAGTATACAGTAAAGTGCGACGACCGGGAGTTGAGGGAGTGCAACCCAAAACGAGTCGCGAAAAGGTGGCTCGTGCATCGACGCATTGTTTTTGTACACGACCGCGGCCAAGAGGAGTGGCCTGCAGCGTCCACAGATTGCACTATTGGTGCCCACTTGAAAGACGTGCTGGTGTTTTCAGACGCGGAAAGTGATGACGTGACGTAGGGGGAACCGGGCGGCGGCTGGTAGCTAAGCGGAGGGGGGCCGAGGAGGCGGGAAGAGACGGAGGCAATTGAGTTCAGACGACCACTCGAACGGCGGTCGGTGGTCAGAGCCCGGCGGAGAATCCAAAGAGAGCGCGCCAGTCACGCCAGCCGCTGACTCCTTATCGAATGACTACAATCACTATGTTTTATCAAGTCGCCGCCTTCCTTATAGTTCCCGTCTTTATACTCCCTCTCCTCTCCTTGCCCGTCGTCGACGCTCAAAAAGACTGCGTTCCATGGCCGAACTCTACCGAATTTTCGCCGCACTACTTCCAATGCGACTCATGTTCGTTCCTTTATTATTTCATACTTCAGTCCTGTCGCATCGTAGTGAATTGGACAATTTATGCCATTCTTGCGCATTTCGAATCTTCTTAGAAGTGGAGTATTACGAAAGATATGAAAATTTGTTACACTTGCGTTGTCTGATTTTTTGGGTAATTGATTGATGGAAAATATGAGCAAAGCTGCAGTACGACAGTGACTTCCCCCATCGATATGCGTGTCTGTGAGTGTGTGTGTCTGTGTGTGTCTAAGGCCGTGCGAAAAGGCAACAACTGTCAACTGTGAGTGAAGCTAAGGGTGGCTGGTGTGAAAACACCTCGGTTCTCCACATTCCCTTCCCTCAGTTTATGAAAGATTATCATGGATTTCAACTTAAGTCATGCCATGTGTCCCGTTAATGGAGGTGTTCAGTTGTTCGACTCTCGTCCCTCATAATCCATCAAAAAACATTATTAATTACAACTGTTGCAATTGCAAAGGAATAAAGTCCGTCAAATGGTTAGGAATGGTCAGTTGCGAACTATGTGCTGCAAAATTTTCCCTAGGAATATTGGAAATGACCAGTCGTCGACCAATCAACGGCCTCAGTTGCAATTAAAGCAGTTGGAATGATAAGAGTTTGCTGAAATAGGCTCGTGTTTGTGGATCGTTGACTGGCGCCTGATGTGTGAACCCTTATAGCTTGTGTACTTGCAGTTTCGGACAACCAGTTTTTTACGTTACACGAAGCGGCCATCACGAATAACACTGGAGACGACGAGTATCCTGTCGATTTAACGAAAACGCTCCGCGTCTTTCTCGATGTGACAAATTTAAGCGGACGCCGTTATTACAATTTAGCCATGGACACTCTTTTCTACAGACGGTCTAGTGGCTGGCTCGGCTGCGGCTGGTCCATCATTCCTAACTTTGGATATCTGTGAGTTAGTCAGCTGTTATAAGCATTACTGAATCACATTGGTTGTTATTATCGGCGCGGGTTTCACTCTTTAGCTTGTAACATTCTTATAATGGTATCCATTGGAAGTACTACTCGACCATTCAGCTTGTCCATGCTTTAATATCATTCAGACGATTTCAACCAAACTGAATTAGTTGTGAAGTTGACCTATGAATTTTTATTCATCACTATTTCATCCACTTCCGACTCCCAACCCTTGGGCAAATACTCATTTTATACAAATCAGGTAGGATTCCGCAGGATAACTGATAAATTATTAGCAGCTGTCAACGGATCGAAACATAAGATTTTCCGTGACAGCAAACGCTGCATTCGTGGAAACATAAAATGTACCAAGTGCTTGTACTAATGACGATATTTTTGCTGTAGAGTTCTTATTCAGAAAAAAAGCGCAATAGCAAAGTTGACAGTTGAATAAGCTGCTTTGCTTGACCGAATAACGTTTGAAACCGCTTCAGCGCCATCTTGTTAGCATAGTATGTATGGCAACAAAACTTGAGCGAAAAAGTAGAGAATTTTAGGTTATCGCAGATGAAAAGCATGCTCATGTTTTTGAGGCACAGAAGGGCACTTGAATTCACGCACCATTTTGTGCCCTTATGCGGAATTCGGTTTCTTTCTCGAACGATCCCGATATTCCTGGATTTCCCTGTTAGAAAGAACGAAATCTTAGTGATTTATAAACTTTTATTGTCTCTAAACTGCAGTGAAAATTTGGCTAAGGCGTTCAATAAATGGTATAATTAAGTGATGCATCCCATATATTTGTGGCAGTTCATTCATCGTTGACGTCAAGATGAATTTGTCGAATGCAATTTGGCGATTCTACGAAATTGCAACATATGAAAGCGTTAAAGATCTCATATTTGAGGCTTGAAAAGAGATCGAATACATTTTTTGTAGGATGAACAAAGACCACTGCGCAGATAATCCGAGCTGTCCTGTGCAAGTGGGACGGCAGATAATCGAAGCAAAGATTGAAGTCAGCCCGGTGTTTACCAAGTATATCGGTCTCTTCTACGGCGATAATGTATGTTATGATACGCATCTCAGTCGGTCTCTGATTTATCCACGCCCCACATGTTTAAGCGACCGTTACAATGTGCCTACTCGCGAGTCCTTCCACCCTACGAATTAGCATCATTCAACGGGGCTTGAATTTTGTCGGTTAACCGCGCAGCTCATTTCACTTTTATGCTTTTTATGATTATTTATAAGTTTGTGCGCTTTATCTTGGCTTCATTTGAAGCCTGTGGGCTCACAATGCCTACAATCAGGTAAATGGTTTGGTAGGTCACCGGAGGTAGGACAAGAGGGTAGCAAAGTATTCGGTCGGTCTGCCGCCGATCGTCGAGAGGTTGGCGGGCAAAAAACTGTCGGTGGGCGCTTTGTGATCGTCGCTTAAACATGTCAATAACAACGCCCGGAGAGCGCGCTGCCGGCGCGACTTGTTCAAATTGACACACATAGCTTTTTACTCAGACTCAAGATGATTTTACGCAAAAGCAAGCGCACCGAACATTTGTGTCGTATTTGCGCATTTCCTTAAAAAATGCAATTAAGATGCCACACTCGGAAACTGCCGTTTGTGCCGCCGAGTATTTACTCTGTCAACGGCTGTAGTTAGGACAGCGGGACATTTGCTTTCTCTCTTCCAAAGCGCACTACGATGCTTCGAGAAAAATCGTGCCAATGCAGGAAAATCGTGTAATCTTGCCGAAGATGATAATTTCGTTTCAGATTCCATATCAGTTGATACTACGATTCAAGGATACAACCGACCCAATCAATCAAAAAGAAGTTTTATGCGTCGCGTGGCAAATAAAAGCCACTCTTTGATTCATGGCATCACAATTTTTTTGATTGAGAACTAAATGTATTAATATGTGAAAGAAAGAAGATTTCTTTTCTTATTGCTAATTCAAATCATTAAAATATTTAATTGCTCAGTACAATATCAAAGAGAGCAGATGAAGTTTAAAAAAGAATGCCTGTTACAGCATGATGCTTTAATGATATACTACACTCACAGTGGCTTGTAAAAGCAGTTTAGCTTGCTTGATTGTGTAATAGTTATGCAGAAATGAGCGCAGCGCATGCTTGATTAATTGCATCTCTTTTACGAGTAAATCGTTCCTCAAGCTGACAAATGGCAAGGCAAATCCAGAAAATACAGTTTATCAGTTAATGTAATATCTTTGTACAGACACAGTGACCAATTTTACAGCGCAGAGAAGGAATTCGATTGAGCATGCTGACCGTTCTTGAACCAGCCGTTACCAGTCCTTATTTTTTCGTCAGTTAAAATGAAGATGTTTGACTCCGAGACGAAGAAGTAAAAAAAAGTGCGTTCAAACTCATCACTTCCGCTAAGTTTTCTTGCATATTAGGTTAATCCCGCAACAATAAATGTACAACTTTTTACTGGCATTTTTTCGAACATTAAGAGGTCACTCAAGTATAAATTAGGCAAATTGCTGAAAAAGTCGGCAGCGCATTATTTCTAGCATATATTCGCGTACAAGAACTTAGAGTCAGTTGTAAAGTACAATTTGCACGAGGAATTGGTGTCGCCACGATAAGTTTAAGACACCTATTGCACCATAATCCCCTTTCCCATCGTAGAATAACAAGAAACTTACATAAGAAGTCAAACAACATTGCAAAAGAAACGAAGATTATACGAGTAACCCTGTTCGTGCTCTATCTCTCAAGTTCCCTTATTTCTGATAGCCAATTTCCAGCTCTTGGGGAGCATAATTCGGCGGCGGTTGCGACATGTAGGCAGTTTGATATTGTTGCTGTGGAGCGTATCCGGGGTGAGGGGCTGTGTTCACTTGCGTTGTGTTATATTCGGGCACGGGAGCAGTGTTCACGTAAACTGTATTACAGCCAGGTGGCGCCTGGAGACTACAGTGGACTGTGTGGCTGTTATTGTGAATGTAGGTACATTGCAAGCGGAAGAACACGTAGCACTTGTACACCACCCAGAAGAACCATACTTGGATGATCACTGTGATCAGCAAGACGAAGAACAGAGTAAGCGCTACTGTCTTTTCATCTAAACGTTCCACAGTTACTTCATCTTCTCTCAAACTTAATTATTACAAACATGAGCAGCTTTATAAACTGATTATGGGGAGTTATACATTATTTTGACCAAACATGCAACTTTTCGACGACGGTTACTAATTTGCTAGGTACCATTTATTAATCACTACAGCTAGACTGTCGATAGCTGTCTGCCACCTAGCGATTTACTCACCGATTGTTAGAACGTTGCATATTTGGTTAGAACCTTTGAATCTTATGTTTGTTGAACGTTTTAAGGTTCTTCTATCGAACAGGACCGAGCTGGACCGATTGCACCTATAGTAATTAGTGCATCAGCAAATTAGTAAATCGTAATAAAAATTAACTTGAAAGGATCAGAATGAATAAGAATACTAAAAGAAATGAAATAAATTCAAGTGGTACAGATTTAAAAACTCAAAATACATATGTTACTATTATTGTTGATCCAATCATCCGCAGAATTGTGAACGAAGTGTGCATCGCCAACGGCAACTTCAAAGCAGTTAAAGGCTTCATAAGCCAATACTACAATTCCAATGACCTGAAGAGGTTCAAAAATAAAATGTGCAACTTCGGTCGTAAAGCGTCGATTGCAATGAGATAACTTTTGACACGAAATAAGTAGAGCATAAAATAAGAGTTTGTATTTTATTGGCCACAGTGTACTTTCAAGATATACTGACGTTCCAGTTCGAATATTTTCATGCTAGCTACCTATTTAACTATTCCAATTGTGTTCATCTGCTCGCTTCTTCACCAGTACACGCTCTCACCATAACGATTTTCCACTTCACAAGGTGAAGAGCGACTATCAAAAGTAACTAGTACAAGACAGGAAGATTCTACATTTTGGAGTCACCAGAGCTCTAGCTCGAAACCGGATAAAGGGAATTCAACAATCATTTTAATCAAGAGGAGTAAAGCGCAATATTTTCGTTAATTATCAATTAGCATTCAAAGACGATAAAATGAATTCAAATGCAATACCTGAAGAATAAAGTATGGCAGTAGGAACGCGGCGCGTTCGACCCGGATACCATAGAAGAGCAGTGCACAAACGACGCCGCCAATTACCGCTCCAGCGATGCTTGGTCCAATGCCTGCGGTTCCATTGTCACTGTTTGCGTAGTTTACGACATTGCTAATTAGATTGAGGCCCAATGTGATCGCCATTAGGATCGCAACCACCAATGCACCTGTCTAAAATAATTATCTTTGCCCTAACCATTATTCCAAATTATTTGTGAGTAACCTGATATATTCTGCGTTAAATATTGGCCTTTTACTTCTATTAAAAGTGAAAGGCCCAGAATAAAAGAAACCTCCTTGCCATAAAATTACAGCTTTCATATGATCGTAATATAAAATCTTCTGAACGTGAAGCTAAATGAATTTAATGCTCAATTTAAGGAGCAATCGGTTTAGCCAGAGAACAGAAAAGAGTAAAAGATAGTTTGAATTTCGTTGATGGAGTGGGCAGTGCGATGAGTAAAAATACGAAGAATTATATATCGAATTTATGGGTTCTGCTCGTTCGAGTAATGGTAATTAAACATGAGTTAAAAATGCTTCCTACCTTGACGTGAATCGATCCACAGCAGCATTTGAATCTTGGATCATGTGCGTCGAAGCACTGTCTTTGTGAAGTATGCATGACTATAGAAAGCGCGAGCGAGGCAGACTATTTCTCGTCACAAAGTCAACTCGTTTCTGAGCGAGCAGCAGTTGCTCGCCCGTTATCAACAGCAACGTTATCAATCTATATGGCGCCGTGTACGTGTTCTTGGTTAATCCTTCCAGTCTCATCGTGTGGAACTTATCATCAGTTGATGATGTCTTTTCAGATTCCGCTGATTCGCCGCGGCCTAATCCTTCGAACTTATTAGCCACAATGACATATGGCCGATTTCACAGTACTGCTACCGGGACAACTGTTGCACCAGCAATTGTGGGAAGGAAGAGCGTCGATTAGTCGGATGTCATATTTGCGTGAAGGTTTTACTTCGTTTACATCAGTGTCGACCAATCAGCGCTCTACCCACAATTTATGACATCAATTTTGCGAAATTGGGTTTTGGCTAAAGTTCAAGTCTTGCCATTGTTGGAACTGTTGGGAAAATATAAATTTTATATTTTTGGCTCGTTTTTTTAGCCCGGATGTTTGAAAATATCTGAAAACCGAGGCAAGGCTGCGTCTATCTGATTTAAGAGCTCGTCTGAATTCGCTTAGCATGCAGGTATAGAAGTCGGAGCTCAACTGAACCATTCCATGTTCGAATGGCAATATACGAACTACTCAGTTCAAAGCTTTCACGCCGACAGAGGCCTGTTTCAAAACAATACCGAAATACCAGAACAGCAAAAAGGTGGAATTGCGAGCACGGCGATTGGTCATTTCTCGGTTTTTTTCAGCTATTTCCGGTATTCAGATCAATAATTATAACTGCTGTGGAATTATTCCGCAATTATGTAAATGCAGTCGTTTTCTGAAAGGTATATTTGTGTGCGACATAAATATAGGTTACAGCTGTTTTACTTGATGCTGTGCGCGCTGAACAATCGATCAGCGGCTGAAACAAGTTCAACGATTAAATTTTTAAAGCGTCTCTTTGTACTGGTAAATTGCTCCTGCCACTGTCGAAGAGTAGGGCTAATTGCGAACATATAGTTTATCAGTATATGAAATATCTTTGTACAGACACAGTGGTAGATGAAAACGTGCAACGACTCCTAAATTACATATCAGATGAAGAGCTCATGTACCAATATCCCAATCGCAATAGGGAATTCGATTGAGTACGCTGACCGTTCTTGTGCCACACTCGAAATTTCTTCGCCAGTCAGAAGAAGAAGAAGTTTGATACTGAGACGAAGAAGTTAAAGATAGTGCCTTCAAACTCTTCATTTCTGCTTAGCTTTCTTGCATATCAGGTTAATACCGCAACAATATATGTACAACTTTTACTCGCATTTTTCGAACATTAAGAGGTCACTCAAGTATAAATTAGGCAAACTGCTGAAAAGTTAGTGGCATATTATTTTTAGCATATATTTGCATACAAGAACTTAGAGTCAGTCAAATAACAATTTTCACGAGAAATTAGTCTCGCCACGAAAAGTTTAGGACACATCTTGCACCATTTCCCCCTTTCCCATAGTAGAATTACAAAACAACTTGCATAAGAAGTCAATACATTGCAAATGAAAAAAAGATTATACGAGTAACCCTGTTCGTGCTCTATCTCTCAAGTTCCCTTATTTCTGATAGCCAATTTCCAGCTCTTGGGGAGCATAATTCGGCGGCGGTTGCGACATGTAGGCAGTTTGATATTGTTGCTGTGGAGCGTATCCAGGGTAAGGGGCAGTGTTCGCTTGCATTGTATTATATCCGGGCGCGGGAGCAGTGTTCACGTAAACTGTAGTACAGCCAGGTGGCGCCTGGGGACTGTAACAGACTGTGTGGCTCTGACTATGAATGTAGGCACATTGCAAGCGGAAGAACACGTAGCACTTGTACACCACCCAGAAGAACCATACTTGGATGATCACTGTGATTAGCAGGGAGATGAACGCGACGATTGCTATTGTCCTTTCGCCTAAACGTTCCACAGTTACTTCATCTTTTAGTATATTGAATTATTACTACTAACATGAACAGTTCAATAAACTGAATATGTTGAGTTACACGTAGTTTTGACCAGATGAACAACATTTCAACGACGGCTTAGCACGTTACTAGGTAGCATTTATCATTCACCTACAACAAGACTATCGACCGTAATCTGTTATCAAGCGATTTACTAACCCGTCGTCGACGCACTGCACCTTTAGTGAGAACCTTAAGATCTTATTTATGTTGAACATTTCAAGGTTCTTCTATCGAACAAGACCGATTGTACTTTCAGTAATTAGTGCATCAGCAAATTTTTATATCGTTATAAACCTGATTTGAAAAGATCACTATGAATACAAATAATGAAAGAAATGAAGTAACACCTAATGGTACAGGGTAAAAAAGTCAACGTACTCATATCGCTACTACTGTAGACCCATTCATCCGCGAAATCGCGAGCAAACTGTGCATTGCTAACGGCGCCAATAAAGCAGATGATTGCTCCAATAGTCAACACTACAATTCCAATGCCCTGAAAAAGAGCTTTAATGAAACATGCAGTTCCACTCATAAAGCGTCGATTGCAGTACTTCGACATAACTTTAGACATGAAATAAGCAAACCACTATATAAAAGTTTTTTTTCAGTGGCCATAGTGTATTTTCAGGATATACTGATGGTCCAGAGAGAATATTTTCATGCTAGCTACCTATTTGCCCTTTTAAATTACGTTAATTTGTTTAGTTTGCTAATTTGCGAATTTGAATAAGAACGCAAAATTTGCGTTACCATTCAATTCAAATTCAAAGACGATAGAATGAATTCAAATGCAATACCTGAAGAATTAAGTATGGCAGTAGGAACGCGGCGCGTTCGACCCGGATACCATAGAAGAGCAGCGCACAAACGACGCCACCAATTACAACTCCAGCGATGCTGGACCCAAAGCCACTGGATCCACTGTCACTGTTACTGTAGTATGTAATATTTCTTATTAGATTGAGGCCCAATGTGATCGCCGCTAGGATCGCAACCACTAATGCACCCGTCTAAAATAAGCGACTTTGCCACAATTGTATTTCCAAAATAATGCTTGTTATTTGGTATGTCAAGCGTTATATATAGGCCTTGAACTTTAATTCAAAGTGAATGGTATGAAAGTGAATGAAACCTTCGCGTCATAAAATTACAGCTTTCATATGAGCATAGCAGTAAATCTTTTAATCTTAAAGCTAAATGAATTTGATGCTCAATTAAAGGATCATTCAGTCTTGCTGAAGAACAAAGCAGAGTTACAGAGTTTGAATTTCGTTGATGGAGTGGGCAATGTGATGAGTAAAAATACGAAGAATTATATATCGAATTTATGGGTTCTGCTCGTTCGAGTAATGGCAATTAAACATGAGTGAAAAATGCTTCCTACCTTGACGTGAATCGATCCACAGCAGCATTTGAATCTTGGATCATGTGCGTCAAAGCACTGTCTTTGTGAAGTATGCATGACTATAGAAAGCGCGAGCGAGGCAGACTCTCGTCCCAAGGTCAGCTCGTTTGTGAGCGCGCAGCAGTTGCTCGCCCATTATCAACAGCAACGTTATCAATCTATATGGCGTCATGCCCTTTGTCCTAGCTTATACCTACAGTTGTATCACGTGGGACTCCATCATCAGTTGATGACGTCTTTCAAATTCAGCTGATTCACCGCGGCCAGCCCACTTGCAACTGCGCCTCTCCACAATGACAATTGGACCACTATTATAAATGGCAACTGTTGCGCCTGCAATTGTGGGAAGGAAGCGCGTCGATTGGTCGGCTGTCATATAAACGTGAAGGTATTTCTCCATCCATGACAGTGTCGACCAATCGGCGCGTTTTCCACAATTTATTACAACAGTTTTGCGATATTGGGTCTTGGCTAAAGTTTAGGTCTTGTTATAGTTGGACTAGTTGAGAAAATAGAAAATATTCCATAGTTAGGTCGTTGTTAGCCTGTACATGTGAAAAAATTTGAGAATTGAGGCAGAGCAGCGTCCATTTAATTTGTACACTTGTCTGAATTCGTTTAGTATGTAAGTATAGAAGATGTGAGCTGAAAACTTGCTTCAGAATACTTGCCCTTAGTAGGTCTTCATTGCGGTATAATTTTCAGCAAATTTTGCGCATTATTGTTAAACCATGCATGACATCGGCACAGTACAACAGTGTTTGTCGATCTGAAGTCCAATCATTATCGTAAGAGAGTGCTTCTTCTTTAAACTCCGTGTAGCCAGTATCCGTAACACTGTCTGACGAGAGCGGTCGTACACCGCTCTCCACCCTACTTACTCTGAATAAATACCGTAAATCCTCTAATAGACGCCCCCCTCAAATCTTGATTGAAAAAATAGACGTCCAGGGCGTCTATTAGTGGATTTACGGTAGATGCTATCGTCGACCACGCGGCGAACATATCGATTTAACTAGGAAGCTAGCCTTTTTGATTAAAATACAACCTCTCTGAATTTATAAGTATTCCGTTGAGTTGGAACGTAGTCTTATTAAGGTGCACGCATACCTTTGACTAAAGTGACTTTTCTTCACTTTGCCACACGTTGAAGCATAGTACACTTTTGACTCAAAGTCACTTTAGTCAAAGGTATGCGTGCACCTTTAAAGTGGAAATGATATACATTCCGACGATGCTCATGTACACGAGTAATTTGCGAGCAGGTACAAAAAATTATGTTATGAATTTCGCTCGACAATGAATTAGGAATTTGTGTCTTTTAAAAGAACAACAGCCTGGCGCAGTTGGCCATACACGCATTCTTACATGTGCAGCGTGTTTCAGATCGGCACCCAGATCAACTTTTATGAAACTTCTAATGTCATTGCAAATAAAAGCTAACAGAATGCACAGAAGTTAAGATGATCTGAATGTATACATCCTAATGAATTCGACGAACACTGATGTAATAAATGATGAATGAAAAACGCTCAACTGTAAAAGTGAACGCCTCTTCAATACCGAGCAAGAGAAAAAAGAAGCAATGAATATGATGTGCGAAATTATTGTCGCATTGAATCATGATTGACGCTTGTAGGTAACAGGAGTGACGTTGACTGTGTATCCAACACTGGTCGTATTGTTGATTGCAAAATTTGCTTGTTCGCGGAAGAACACGAAGCATTTGTATACCACCCACAAGAACCATAGCCAGAACGAGATGATAATCGCATATGAGGCCATTAGAGCGGATGGGGTCATTTTGACATCTAAGAAATATAAATTGATCAGCTTATGAGTCTATACGCCATAAAACATCCATGATCACTTTTTTAATACTCCTTTCTTATGTTATTCAATTGCGAAGTGAAATGTAGGTGAGAGGAGAAAAGATTCTTGAGAACAGAAAATAAAAAGTGAGAATGAAAAATTTACCAGAGAATTTCGTGTCGTCATCTTCTATGAGTTCTCTTAGGATGGGTTGTGGAAACTCGGCACCAGCAAGTGCGAAAATACAAAGAATGATCACCCCAGCTGAAACACAGATTCCAAGGACCTGAAAAGACAAATGATCAGTCAACGTTAAGATCGTCTGACAAACCAGCAAAGTCATGTAAGGAAGTAAGAAAGCGGCGCGTTGTGCACGAAGAGCGTAGAATACGCACGCTATGGCTGCGCCGAAGATGACTAGGGAACCAATACTGAAGGGTAGGTCAGTGGTATTCGATCCCCATGCCGCCACGACGATCACGAAATCCATAACGAGTACAATGACTGCCAGAATAGCGATGATCAATGTTCCGGTCTAAAGTGGATTATTTAAAAGAAAATATTTAATTCATCATTAATATCAAATCATTGATATTACTCATTTTCTCAGCTTTCCTTAAACCAAGCTAAAGAGATAAATTAGGCTTCTACGATGCTGAAAGAATACGGAAAAACATAATCATAATCCCTATGCAATATACTTTGGCATTGAAAAAGAAATGAAAATGAAGAAGTAGGAATCCGAAACGTCAATATTGTTGAGAGAACGGCGTACTTTGACATGGATGCTGCTGCAGCAGCACATGTAACGAGGTGAGTTTTCGTTGAAAGCCGTTCCTTTTTCGCGATCCATTATGGTAGCGTCAGTGTTGCCCATGTCACCTCTATCGTTATTCACGACGGTAAGCGACGACTGCCTGTATACGAAACACGCGACTGGTTACGGCGGGCGTAACCAACACACTAAACAGGAGGGCACTTCCAAGGTGCGCCAAATTCTCCTTGGGGCAATTTCACAAAACTGTTGTCTTCACACCCGATACGAACTCAATTGTAAAAAAGTGCGCTGAGTGGCAGGTTGTTACATAAGCGTTAAGGTTTTTCTCCATAAACGCCACAAACGGCCAATCAGTGCGCTTCCCACAAATGAGTTCTCAATACAGTCAAAACTGGATAAGTGCAAATCACTTTAGTGCACAAACCGAATAAGTGCACAAATTTTCTATGACACAAATTTTTGCTCTATGTTTTGTACATGATCTAAAGCCGGATCAGTACTCATTTTTTGAAAGCCCGTATGCTACTTTGACATGAAATAATGCCGGGGTGAGTGCCCAAGGCGACGACTTCGCCCAAATGTCATTCAATGCTATGTGCATTTAATAGGTTACGCAGCGAAACAGTGACCTTATCAGTCAAAGTGCCTTTCAATCTCGATCAAAAAGACTCTGTAACTGCTCTAATCTGCTTTCTGTCTTGAAAAAGAGCTCGCTTATCTAAGCAAAGATCACAAATTCGAAGTTCAGAATTTGTACTGAAGTTTTATGTTTTTCTCTCCTTTCTTTTTACAAAGGATTTTTTTCGTTATTTACTATATAGAGTAGAGTAGACAATACAAGTGGGAATGTCGGGAATCTGACCGTTATAGTGATCGTAATGCTTTTCATACAATTCTAGCTAGCAAGAGAGACTTTAAAGAAAGCTAGCGTTTTCATACGTAGCGCAAGATAATATCGCGTATAAACGGAATGTGTTATTGCTTACCCCCTAAATGGTATTGTTTACAAACCGCATGCGATATGGATTACATAAACTACGTGTCGCCAGACGGCGATGGGGTAAACTGAGTCAAAAGTTTCCCTAAACATTCGTTTTCCAACTAATGATTCTATGGTTTTCGCGACAGAATTCTCTACAGTCAAACATCGAAAGATGTTATTTTCACTGTTATTTGTCACCCTGAAGCTTTTTTATGTGACAATAAATGCTTCAAATGACTAATATAAAGCTATTTTATGGATTTGAGCTTAAATTGAGCAAAGACACTATACAGAGTGACCCAAAAGTTCTGTTCATTCTTTTAAATGAAATATGAGAAAGGGGCATTCATTTGATAGCTCACTCGATAGCTAAACTGATCTTTTCTATGCTCTTTTTTGATTTGCAGCCTAGCAACGATTTGGTACTGTGAACTGAACAATGGCAAAAAGCTGTCGAAAGCAAATCCTTTGGAACTTACAAAGCATCACAAGATCAAACATGGGGCAGGACGTGAAATGTATACCGTTTCCACCTTAATAAAGACACTTTCCATTTAAAAGAGGTCATTTATAGTCCGAAAAACTATTTCAAATCGATTTGAATTGAAAATCATTTTTTTATTCACGATTATAATGATAACAAGGATGCATATGCATGCATCATCACATTTCCGCAGACGGGACTTTTCTATAAAAATATATAGAATTGAGAAACGTACACAACAACTTGAAGGAACATAAGTAGATAACTTCAATCACATCAAAGAGAAATACTGAATAACTCAGTTCCCAATCCACAAAAAGTTTTCGAAGCACACATATTATTTCTTAAACTGTTTATCCACTGTAGCCGACTACCATCTTGTGAGCGTACAATGCCTGCTCGCGGAAAAAGACGTAGCATTTGTAGACGACCCAGAAGAACCAAGCTTGAATGGCGATATAAAGGATGAACACGACGATAAAAACGATAGCCATAACTCTGATTGCTGAAGCAGAATGAACCATCATAGGACAATCAGTTTGTAACAGTCTAACATAATTACTTTTCTTAACGCGTATAACAATCAAGTATGCAGTATTTGCACTTCAATTGGATACTATTCAAATCTAGTGAGATATTTTTCAAATCAAATTGGACATTTCTTTAAAACATTTTTCAAAGTGTCTAATAGAAAGCGAAAATGGTGTATACGGTATTTAACTATAATTCTTTTTAAACGTTTCTGATAAATTGCTTACCATCATCATCGGGAGTGCTAGAGTTGTATGAGAAACCTTTCACAAAATCGTGCGCAAATCCAGAGGTGGTGCTAGCAAGTGCGATGATGCACAGAATGATTAACAGGCCGCAACCAATCATACCGAGTCCCTGAAAGAAGTAATCGTCACGCAGCGATATTTCAATAGTTCACGATGTAAATTTTATCTGTCTCAGGATCCTGTTTCATAAAAGAGAAATGAGGAACTGAGTGAAAGTTCTTCGTAGTCATCATCGCATTATCATTTGTGAAATTATAACTCGAATGGAAATGAAACTTAATTACTTAGCTCTCAACAATGCGCAGTGTTATGAAACCGGGTCGAGAGTGTCGGCCTGCATCTCATTTTCTAGCGTCAGTGTGTGCACATACAGTAAAAACCTGATTAGTTTTCAGTGTCTTACCTGGACAACCAAGTAGGGAAGGAGGAACACTGCGCGTTCGCTTCGCAGACCGAGAAAGAGGCAGACGACGACGGCAGCACCGATTATGAAGCTGCCGACTCCCATGCCCAGAACGCCGCCATGACCGCTATTTCCGGTGAAAGACACCACTGACTGAATTACTTGTAGCACCAATCCGATCGTTATCAGAATGGCGATGACCTTCGCTCCAGTCTTAATATTCTTATTCAGTTAAACGGTCGTCACAGACATAGGAGAAAGACAAAAACTTGGTATCTGCTTTAGAAAAAAGTAATGAATTTGCTCAAAATCGAACATTCAAAATTTCTAGAAAAGACGTACGGCAACATGCATATTTCCACAGCAACATCTGTATCTGTGTTCATCTCTATCGAAATAGGAACCGGTTGGATGGACAGTATTCATGATTCAGTTGAAAGTTTCTATATGAATGTTGCAGCCAAAACAAAGTGTGCTTGGTGACGGGCTTGAAAGAGTACAGCAGTCAATAACCCACTCTGCGGCGACCACACCAACGACAGACTGAACTCGACGTTAACACAGACTACACTTGAAGTAAATGTTATTGACTGATACCATCGTCTTTATCAGTATCGTTAAGCGATGTTATTTGGCACCCACTCAAGAGGTAAAATGTAACAGAGTTATCAAGCTTGAACAGCTTATGGGTGGCTTCTTCAAAAAGCAAATCTGTAAGCAAAGCGTTCATTTCAAAGTTCTTTTTCATTCCCACCTTAACTGTCAAAAGAAGAATATTGCATGAAAGGGAATTTCTTCTGCAGCTCAGTCGCTAGCTATGAGTATTGGAAAAATTTTCTATACTCAATTTTTTATTTCTAGCATGGCGAAGAGATGGTGTAGAGAAGTGAACCTTGACAAAACTCTGTCAAAGGCAAATCCATCTTATATTTGACTTATTGCAAGATCAAACACGGGCTAGGATATGAGATATAAACCGTTTTCACTGTAATAATGACGTTCTCAAGCTAAAAAAGATTTCTTATTCAAAATGGACACTTTCATATACCTGTAAAAAATGTTTTTTTGATTTAAAAACAACCCTTTGAATTCTTAAACAATCTGTTCGATTCGAGAAGTATTCTTATTAAAGTGGAAATGATGTAGACTCTATAGATGTTCATGTACGCGGGTAATTTGAGAGTAGGTATCAAAAATGTATTTTGAATTGGCGCTCGACAAAGAATTAGGACTCTCAGCTGTTGGGGCGAACAGCCTCATCTGGCTTTGCTGGCCATAGACGCATTCATACATGTACGGCGTGTTTCAAATCTGCACCCAGTCCGACTTTTTTGACACTACTAACATCATTAAAAATAATATCAGCCAACAAAATGCATAAGAATAAAGGAGAAAAGAATGTGTACAATATAACGAATTCAAAGAACAGTTATGTTAGAGATGATAAATGAATGAAAAACACGCCGGTTTATGCAGGATTCTGCAATCATTAGCAAAAGTAGAGAAGAAAAAACCAATATAAGAGTGCGATATCTTTGTCGCATTGAATCGCTATAAGTCCAGAGTCCAAATCAGGTATAACGCTTGTAGCTATTTGGGTTAGCGTTTATTCTGAATCCGACACTGGCTGTATTGTTGATTGTAAAGTCTGCTTGATCGCGGAAGAACACGTAGCACTTGTATACCACCCACAAGAACCACAGCGAGAACGAGATGATAATCGCATAAAAGGCGATTAGAATGGATATGATCATTTTGATATCTGTGAAAAATAAATTGATTAGCTTATTCGTCAATACGCCATAAAACATCATTGATCACTCTTTATTTCATATTCGCTTTATATGTTATTCAGTAGTGAACTAAAAGGTAGGTGAGAGCAGAAAAAAGTCTTTCGAATATAGAGTTATAGGTGAAAGCAAAAATTACCAATGGATATCGTTTCTTCTCCCGCTGCTTCTCTTCGGACAGTTTCCGGAAACTCGGCACCAGCAAGTACGAAAATAAAAAGGATGATCAACGCAATAAATCCAATTATTTTAATGGCCTAAAAACAGAAATCATCAGTCAACGCTAAGATTATCTAATAAACCTGCAGAATCATGAAAGGCAGTAAGAAAGCGGCGCGCTGCGCATAAAGAGCGTAGAAAACGCACGCCACAGCTGCGCCTCCAATGACCAAGGAACTAATGCTGCCGTCCGGGTTTATGCTTTGCATTCTGCCCGCCGTGCTCAGGAAATTCAGAACAGGTCCAGTGACTGCCAGAATTGCGATGATTAATGTCCCGGTCTGAAAGTGAACTGTTAAGAGAAAATAGGAAAACGCGTCACTTATATCTTATCATAAATATTAATCATTTTCCCAGCTTTTCTTAAATCAACTTGGAAAGAAAACTTAATTTCCCCGATGGTAAAAGGCAGCAACAAAATAAAGTCATAACCCTTAATCAGTTTACTTTAGCAGTGAAAAGAAAATGATAACGAAGAAGACTAATACAAAGCGTAGACAAAGCTGAGAGTACCGCGTACTTTGATATGGATGCTATTGCAGCAGCACATATAGCGAGGTGAATTTTCGTTGAACCCCGTTCCTTGTTCATAATCCATTGTGATAGCGTCGGTGCTGCGCATGTCTCCTCTTTATTGTTCACATTAAACGATAACTGCCAGTATGCGAAAAACAAGACTGGTTACGGTGTGCGCAAACAACACATTAAATAGGAATTTGTTCTTGAATTCTGCCAATATCTCCGAGCGACAATTTTTCGAAGCTGCTGCAAACTCAATTGTGGAAAGCGCGCGCTGATTGATCGGTTGCGACATAAGCGTGAAGATTTCTCTCCACCCACGTCACAACCGACAAATCCGCGCGCACTTCCCACAAATGAGTACGCAATACAGTCGAAACCACTTAAGTGCAAAACCAAATAAACGCACAAATTTTCCATGACACAAATTTTTGCCTTACATTTTGTACATGATCTGAAACCGGATAGGTGCTCACTCTTTGGCAGTTCCGTGTACAATATTGAAGCTTCGTTGAAACGAACAGCTTAATCCTTGCGTAGCTGCACGTACATGCATTAGATCATGTCCGGCGTGTTTAAGGCTTGCGCCCAGTTCGACTTTTATGGCTCTCGAACACCATTAAAAATAATATCAGCTAACAAAATGCATATGAATAGAGGAAAAATAAATGTGTATATGTAATAAATTCAAAGAACAGTAGTGTAATAAATGATAAATGAATGAAAAACGCAATCTATAGAAGTAAAGACTTCTTCAATGATGAGCAAGAAAAAAGTAAAATTAAAATAGGAGCATGAAATTCCTGTTGCGTTGAATCGCATTATATCCGGAGTCTAAATCAGGTATGACGCTTGTAGCTATTTGGATTGGAGTTTATTCTGTATCCAACATTGGCTGTATTGTTGACTGCAAAGTTTGCTTGATCGCGGAAGAACATGAAACACTTGTATACCACCCAAAAGAACCACAACGCCAGTGCGATGTTAATCGCATATGAGACGATTATAACGGCTGAAACGATTTTGATGTCTGTAAAAAATGAATTAGTCGATTTCTCCTCTAGTATGCCATCAACCATCAATAGTCACTCTTTTTTATTGATATTCTATTTATAGGATACTTAATTCTGATGTAAAATGTCGGTGAGAGGAGAAAAGAGTCTTGAGAATAGAAAACAAAAAATGCGAATAAAAATTTACCTATGGTTATCGTATAATTTTTTATGAGTAGTCGTAGGAAGGGTAGTGGAATCTCGGCACCACCAAGTGCGAAAATACAAAGAATGATCACCCCAATTGAAACGCATATTTCAATGACCTAAAAACAGAAATCATCAGCCAAGGCTAAGTTTGTTTGACGAACCTGCACGATAATTAAAGGAAGTAAGAAAGCGGCGCGCCGCGCACGAAAAGCGTGGGATGCGCACCCCATGACTACGCCGACCAAGGAACCAACAGTGATAGGCAGGGTAGAGTCATGCGATCCCAATATGCCACCGGCGGTCATGATGATATTCAAAGGGAGTAGAATGACTGTCAGAACAGCGATGATCAATGTTCCGGTCTGAAAATCGATTATTTAAAGAAGCTAATAATATCTCTCATTAATTTTGCACATTTCCTTAGTTTCCCTTAAGTCAAGTTAAAGAGAAGAAATTGACTTTTACAATCTTAAAAGATAGCATAAAAACAGAGTCATAGCCCTTATTTTAGATATTTTGGGAGTAAAAGGAGATTGAAATAAAGAAGAAGGCCATACGAAATGTCATTATTACTGAGAGAACGGCCTACTTTGACATGGATGCAATTGCAGCAGCACATGTAGCGAGGTGATTTTTCGTTGAAAATCGTTCCTTGTCCAAGATCCATTGTAACAGCGTCGGTCCTGTGCATTTCTCCTCTTTCGTTATTCACGACGTTAAATGATGACTGCCTATACAAGAAAAACACGACTGGTTACGATGCACGTTTATAGCACGTCAAATAGGAACGCGCCCCCAAAATAATGCCAGATCCTGCGAGGAACAATTTGTAAAAATTGTTGTCATCACAACTACTGCAAATTCAATTGTGGGAAAAGCGCAGATTGGTCGGTTGCGACAATGAAGGTGTCTCTCCGAGTAAAAGTAGGAATTTCAAAGAGATCGTCCAAATAATATGAACTACCCCTAATGCTTTGGGTAAAAAATTTTTCTTTTCCTAAGACATCCTCACAGCGCGGGGGTTTTGAAAACTAAAATTTACCAATATCTGCTCAGTCGACGCAAAGTTATTCAAATTCAAATATTGTACAATAATTTTTGATACCTGTACAAATGAACATGAAAATTTTATGTTCCCAATCTGAAGCATTTTTGTCCCTAGGCTTCTAAGTTATCTAAAAAAATACGTGTGTACAAAACCTTTAGGTCATCCTATCTGACCGCCACGATATTTGAGATAATGTCCTAAGTTAATTTGATTTCTCATAATTCAAGTTACGAAGTGAAAAGGACTATTTTAAGTCATATTCATAATGCCGAAAGCTATCGAGGAAGCTACATTCACAGACTAGTCGATACAGCAACTCTTGTCTTACATAGATGCGGTAGAGTGAGTCCTGGACCCCGTTTCACTATTATAGTCACATAGTACAGTCACTGTTTTCTGAAAAAAATTTAGTCACATAGTTTAGTCAATGATTTTTGAGAAAAGCCAGCGCCATTTCATATCTTGATATGACGTCATATATGTCAGAAATACGATACTCAGCCTTCCTTTCTCCTATTTCAGCGACTGCGCTCTAGTGAAAAAGGGATCAGAGAGAGACGTGAAATTATGAATCACCTTCTGCTGAGAGCTACTCTCTAAATTAAGTTCATGGCTTTCATAGAAAAAATAATGAATAATTTTTCTGGTGCGAAAACCATCAATATTTCATTGAATTTTTATGAAGTAGGTAGTGAGAGTGAGTGTAATCCATTAAATGGGCGCAGCAGAACGACAGACTAGATCATTTATCCACTGATAAATTAATCTTTTGTCACAAATGTTCCAAGCTTTCCTATTCACCAGGGCAGCTCATCTCCGGTAGTGATATTTTCATTTTTTAACCTCCTGCTACATAAGCTTCCAAAGTCTATAGTGGTAATTATTGAAACGACGTGGTGTAATTGCACCGCAGTAGTATTCAAAGTTCTTCAAAAAGATTTGATTGTTTACTTGATGTCAACCTAAATTCAAATGTTCCTTTGCTTGTTTTGTTGTTTGCGCTCATTGAACGTTGAAAATATTTTTATTTCAGTTAATGCCTTTCAATATAAACACGCGTTTGCATTAAGAGTGATCCCGATATCTTTAGTCTTTGAATTTTTAAGTGACCTATTTCATTTGAAAAGTTTTCGAATTAAAGTGAAAATGTTATAGACTCTGCAGATTCTCATGTCCGCGGGTAATTTTGAGAGCAGGTATCAAATATATATTTTCAACAAGCACTCTACGTGGAATTCAGAATTTTGGTCCTTCGAAAGAAAAACAGCCTTATTCTGGCGTAGCTGACCATACACGCGTTTTAAAATGTCCGACGTTTTACAGATTGGTGTCCGTTTCGGCATTTATGACTGTTTAACATCATTGCAAATAATAGCTAACAGAACGCACAGAAATAAAAGTGAAAAGAATGTACACAGTCTAAAGAATTCAACGAACACTGATGAGTTGAAAGAAGAATGAAAAACGCATGTCTATAAAAGCGATGGCCTCTTCAATACTGAGCAAGAGAAAAGAAGAAACAATGAATATGAAGTGTAAAATTATTGTCGCACTGAATCATATTAAATTCACCTTCTGAATCATGTTTGATACTTGCAGGTAATAGGGTTCACGTTAGATGCGTATCCTACATCGGTCGTATTGTTGATTGCAAAAGTTGCTTGATCGCGGAAGAACACGAAGCACTTGTACACCACCCACAAGAACCATAGTGACAAAGTGATGTTAATCGCAGAGATGACGATTAGAGTGGACGAAATGGTTTTGATATCTGTGAATAATAAATTGGTCAGTTTATTCGTCAGTGCTCCATAAACCATCAATGGTCACCCTTTTTTGTTGACATTCGATGCTTACGTGGTTTAACAGTGGTGTGAAATGTTATAAAGAGAAAAATGAGTTTTGTGAATGAAGAGTTAAAAGCGAGAATAGAAATTTACCAGTTGATATCGTGTCTTCTCCTATGAATTGTCTTAGGATAGATTGCGGAAAATCGGCACCAGCAAGTGCAAAAAAACTAATAATGATCCACCCAACGGACCAAAATATTCCAACTACCTGAAATTGTAAATCATCAGCCAACGTTAAGATCGTCTGACAAACCAGCAGAATCATGTAAGGAAGTAAGAAAGCGGCCCGTTGTGAACGAAGAGCGTAGAATATGCACGCTATGACTACGCCGCCGATGACCAGGACACCACTGCTGCGGGCCATACTAGTGATATGCGATCCCGATGTTCCCGCGGCGATCACGAATTTCAGAACGAGTTCAGTGATTGCCAGAATAGCGATGATCGCTGTTCCGGTCTAAAAGTGGATTTTTTGTTGAACTTGGTAAAATCCATCATTGATATCGTTTCATATACGTTACTAATTTATTTTCTCAGCTTTCCTTAAACCAAGTTAAAGAGAAGAACTTGACTTTTACAATGTTAAAAGATAGCTTAGAAACAGACTTATAACCCTTATTCAATATACTTTGGCAGTGAAAAGGGAACAAAAATGAATAAGAAGGTTATACAAAATGTGAATGGAGCTCAGAGAATGGCGTACTTTGACATGGATGCTATTGCAGCAGCACATGTAGCGAGGTGAATTTTCGTTGAAAATAGTTCCTTTTTCACGATCCATTATCTTAGCGTCAGTGTTGCCCATGTCTCCTCTTTTGTTGATCACGACGCTAAACGACGACTGCCTCTGCGCTCTCACGCGATTGATTACGATGCGCGTTAGCAGCACACAAAATTGGAAGGCGCTCCTAAATTTTGCCAATTTCTCCTATTGGCAATTTCACAAAACTCTTTTCATTACACCCGTAGCGAACTCAATTGTGGAAAGCGTGTCGATTGGTCGATTCTGACATAAGCGTGAAAGCTTCTCTCCATCAACGTCACAACCGACCAATCAGCGCGCTCCCCACAAATTAGTTCACAATACATACAAAACTGGCTAAGTGCTAACCGCTTCTGTGCAAAACCGAAAAAGTGCACAAGTTTTCCGCGAACTTTTGCCATATGTCTTGTACAAGATCTGAACCGGACAATTACACTTTTTTGAAAGCTTGTGTGCACCTTTTCTGTTTATTTGAATTCTATATATATTCTGTTTACTATATATATCTAATTTTATTTGGATTAGTGTACAAGGCGATGATTTCGCCCAAATTACACTCAAATTTATGTGCATTTAATATGTTGAGCAGCGAAACAATGACTATATCAATCAAAGCGCCTTTCAATCTGCATTATAAAGACACAGTAACTCCTGCAATCTGCATTCTCTCTGAACGGACAGCTGTATGGAAAAGGATATAATGTTAGCGCTGAAAGAATGTTTACCTCTCTAAACATAGATCGGAAACTCGAAATTCTGAATTCTTCACAGTCAAAAATCATTGCATAATGTTTTTACTGATTTTTGTCACCCTAAAACTTTTGTTTAGTGACAATAAATACTTTGCATGATTGAAATAATGCTATTGTATGGATTTGAGCTAAAATTGAGCAAAAAACTATAGAGGGTTACCCAAAAGATCTATTAGTTTTACAATAAAGTATGGAAAGGGAATATATTCAACAGCTCTGTCGCTTGCTAGAATGAGCTTCGGAAAAATTTTATTTGCTCCATTTTGATGTGCAGCGTGGCGAAAAGCTGGCGCTGGGAAGTGAACCATGACAAAAATCTGTCTAAGGCGAAGCCATCAAACTTTAAAAATGTCACATAATTTAATATGGGGGCTAGATATGAGACATATACCGTTTCCACCTTAAAAATTACATTTTTCAGATTTGAAAAGACATTATTAAAAAATGAGGACACATTTCATATTGTTGCAACATACGATCGAGGGTTGCAATTATTGATTCACAGTAAGCAGGATGGCGAGCGGTGTACGACCGCTCTCGTTAGACAGTAAAACAGTTACTGACTATACGGGCTTCGTAGAAGAAGCCAGGAATGCGCGCATTGCTCAGGTATGGTGAAACAGTGTATATGCCGTGATCTGCCGATCACATGACGTAATCCTAACATTACCTCTTGCCAACTGAATGCGTGCAGTCGGCGAAATTGCAGCGCGCAGCGTTCAGGCGGACGGCGATCACGTTTTGAGCGGTTAGGCGGTGGAGTCGGTCCCACGGTTGGCGTGCTACCCCAAGGTTGGCGCCTGCATCGGCGGCGTTCGAGTCGGCGATTGTGGCGGTATCACATGCACTGATTCATCCCAATGTGCGATGTCGTTACCGCCTTCTGTTGATCGTAGGCGGTCATGGTCGTTGATTTCACCACCATCAACTCTTGCATTGGGAAGCCTTCGTGTGTCGTAAGCTGGAGTCCAATCATGATCGTTAGAGAGTAATTCTTCTTTAAACCACGTGTAGTCAGAATCTATTTCACTGTATAACGAAAGTGGTCTTACATCGTTCTCCATTTTACTGTGAATAAATAGTCATTATCGTCGACCGCGCGGCGCATCACATCGATTTGACAGAGAAAATATCCTAACTGATTTAAAAAACAACCTCCTTGAGTTCGAAGTGGTCTGTTTGATTCGGAAAGTGCTCTTATTAAAGTGGGTATGATAGTAACTCTGAAGATGTCCTGCCAGCGGGTAATTTGAGAGCAGGTGGCAAGAAATGTTTTGAATCAGCGCTCGACATAAATTCTGACTTGGGCAGTTGGAGACAAAAACAGCCCTATCCTGGCTAAGCTGGCCATAAACGCAGTCATACGTGTCCGACGTTTTTCAGATCTGTGTTCAAATCTCCTTTACGAATTTTCCAACATAATTACAAATATCAGCTGACAGAATACACAGAGGTACAGGAGAAACGGAAGCATACAATATCATGAATACAGCGAACGCTGATGTAATAAATGATGAATGAACAACGTTTGACTGTAAAAGTGAACGCATCTTCAATACCGAGCAAGAGAAAAGAAGAAACAATGAATATGAAGTGCAAAATTATTGTCGCAATGAGTCACATTAGATTCAGCGTCAGAATCATGTTTGACGCTTGTAGGTAACAGGACTGACGTTGACTGTGTATCCGACATTGGTCGTATTGTTGATTGCAAAATTTGCTTGATCGCGGAAGAACACGAAGCACTTGTATACCACCCACAAGAACCACAACGCCAGTGCGATGTTAATCGCAAATGAGACGATGAGAATGATGGAGATCATTTTGATATCTGTGAAAAACATATGGATCAATTTATTCGTCGATACGCCATAAATCATCAATGATCACTCTTTTCTATTGATATTCGATTCATTCGCTGATTAATTATGATGTAAAATATAGGTGAGAGGAGAAAAGAGTCTTGAGAATAGTGAATTAAGAGCGAGAATAAAAAATTACCCGGTGATATCTTGTCTTCTCCCAGTGCTTGTCTTAGAACGGTTTGCGGAAACTCGGCACCAGCAAGTGCAAAAATGCAAAGGATGATCAACCCAAAGATAAAAAATATTCCAACGACCTGCAAATAGAAATCATCGGTCAGCGTTAAGATCGTCTGACAAACCTGCAGAATCATGTAAGGAAGTAAGAAAGCGGCGCGCTGCGTACGAAGAGCGTAGAAAACGCATGCCACAACGGCGCCACCGATGACCAGGGAACCAATACTGCTGGCCAAGTTAATACTATGCGATCTGACCACGGCGTAGTAAACAAAATTCAGTAGCAGTCCAATGACTGCCAGAACGGCGATGATCAATGTTCCGGTCTAAAAGTAGATTATTTAAAGACGCTAATGAAACATGTCACAGGTATCGTATCATTGATATTACTCTTTTCCCAGCTTTCCTTAAACCAATTTTGAGAGAAAAACTTGGTTTCTCTGCTATATTTTATCATCGTAGAAACCGAGCCATAACCCATATGTGATATACTTTGGCAGTGAAAAGGAAATGAAAAGGAAAAAGAAGGCGATCCGAAACGTCAATGTTGCCGAGAGAATGGCTTACTTTGACATGGATGCTATTGCAGCAGCACATGTAGCGAGGCGAATTTTCGTTGAAAGCCGTTCCTTTTTCAAGATCCATTATGGTAGCGTCAGCGGTGCCTATGTCTCCTTTTTCGTTGTTCCCAACGTTAAACGACGACTGCCTGTATACGAAACACGCGACTGGTTACGGCGGGCGTAAACAATACATTAAACAGGAGTGCGCTTCCAAACTGCGCCAAATTCTCCGAGGGGCAATTTCACAAAAGTGTTGTCATCACACCCGATGCGAACTCAAGCGTAAAAAGTGCGCTGATTGGTTGGTTATGACGTGGGGCGAGAAAAACCTTTAGGCTTATGTATCAGCCGACCAATTAGCGCGATTCCCACAACTGAGTTTGCAACGGTTGTGCTGACAACAGTTTTTTGGAGTCGGCCCTAGATAAAGGGTGAATCAAGCCCTACCCAATCCATCTTGCATCATCTTTGTGTATTATAGTCTTTTTATAAACATGAGAACCGGATTCAGATCCAGCGGCTATATCGGCAATACCACGTGTGTACGAGACCTTGTTTACGTTCCATGATCATCTCAAACACAATCGATATATGTCAGTAACTGCTGTGGCTATTTTTTTTCTAGTCTCTCCAATTGACACTCACGAACATCAGCTTACTCGTTCGTCAAACGGTGGCGCATTAATATTACTTACAAGAGATATGAATAATCAATGAAGGACAGAAGAGAGCACAAATGTGCGTCAACTGTCGAGCAAGCTACTATATGAACGTCACAAGAATATGAGTAAATGCCCTAGGTTTATTTGATTTCTTACAATTCAAGTTACGAAGTGAAAAGGACTATTTTTGGTCATATTCATAATTCCAAAAGCTATCGAGGAAGTTGAGTATGCGACCGGTCGATACAGCAGCTCTTGCCATACGTCAAACGCGATAGAGCGAGTCCTGGGCCCTATTTCGCTCTAGTTTAGTCGCAGCCAACTCTTCTCAGATTTCAGTATCTCAAAGCTTTGAAATGAGATCATATATTGCTGCAATATGATGCTCAGCCATCTTTTCTCAGATTTCGGTGACTGAGCTTTAGTGAAAGAAGAATTAGCGTGAGATACGGGAGGAGTGTGCGCACCCTCTCAGGGGCCAGTTTCATGAAACTAATGTGACATATATTTACATATAAATGTTTTTTACATCAGAGTGCAGATTGATCACCGCGCGCAACAGACCAATCGCTACTCTGATGTGAGTACACTTCGATATAAATGCATTTCACATTTTTAAAATGAAATCGGCCCCAAACTTTCAGCCCTGACCTTCCTCCCAGCAGCCGACCGGCGCCACCTCCGAGAGAGGGACTCTGCTTTGCCCCTAAACAACCCCATTCTCTTGCCATGTCAAACAAATCTTACTTTGAATATTGGAAAAGGTGCTAGAAAAACACTTTATTCACAATAGCACGCATATTAACATGCAGATCTATCATTGAAAGAGCATTCTATCCTTCAAAAAAGGCTGCATCATGCTTTATTTTAGAACATAGTGAGCAAGGAGACAAAGCTCCGCAAAGTAGTGAGTAATGAGAGAAAATAAAACGGTAGTTTTCATATTATGAACATCTGAAGCTCAGCGACTGCTGAGAACTACGTGAACTCCGTCAAGTGGACGCATCAGGATGGCGGATTGGGTCACGCGCAGCTCAGCCTGAAATATTAGCACTTTGCGTCAGGACGGCACAATTATATTATATTGGGCGTATATGTGCCCAGCTAATGACTCACTAATGAGCAAGGAAGTAAGCTTTGGTGGCATAGCTCTCACTCCCCACGTTGTGGGTGTACAATCCAGGCTGGTGACCTTCTTTGTATCCCAATGCCGTCCATATGAAAAAGTAAGCCAAACTCCCTATCTACTCTGAGCAGATAGATATGAGAACCCTGTAGGGCGTTAAATATCCCACTAATGTCCCAAAAAACCGCCTCGAAACTCAACCGTGTGAGAAATGCAGTTTCTCCAATCAAAGTTCGATTTTCTCATATAATAAATTTTCGCTAACACAGGAAAACATGAAGTGTCTCTAAGTGCCATTAAAAGGGTCAGCGTTTGGCATGACGATAGGAAAAGAAACGACAATACCATATCGCCTTCGGGCAAGCTCAGATTGAACTTTGACATGAGATGGAAGATCGCCAGCTTATATTCCATCTCAGCGAAGCGTAGGCCGACGCAGTTTCGAGGGCCATGGCCAAACGGTATCCACGCCATCGGGTGTCTGTTTTCATTCTTCGACAGAAACCTGTAATTTCATACTTTATTTATTGCGAAAGCTCAAAGCAGTCGCATAATTACCGCTCTGGATCGAACTTTTTCGGCTCGGGCCAAATTTCTGGATTCTGATGAATAACGTGAACGGGGGAAAGGACGATTGTATCTTCAGGAATGGGATGGCCCATAATGACCGTCTTCTTCACACACGTTCGAGCAGTGAAGCTAAACGAGGGCCGTTGCAAAATAACCTTTGATTAACGTTGTCAACTCTTACAGGATGACGGGCGGATATAAGCGCAGTGATTCTTTGAAAACGGCGTCCAAATACGGCAGTTTCATCAGGCTATCGTATGGAATCTGGAACGTTTTCATAGAGTTTTGAGCATTTAGCATCAACTAAAATGGTAGATTTGGATCCTGTTTAACACAGTTGACCAATCCCATGTGGCGCACTTTCGTTAAAGTCGTACTTAGGAGATATAATTTACATACTGTGCTGAATACGATTTTAGCTAGAGTATGCGTTGTAAAACCGGCTCGGTTTCTTCGCAGAAAGGTCGACAAGACGGTTAGATAAAGTAGAATAAGATGTCCAAATGGATTTCGGGAACAACAATGTACCCGAAAAATATTTAATACACTGTTTCCAAAACAAAGTTCAAACCAAGACTGCTAATGTACCTTGTCACCAAATTCGTTTATATGCTGATCGACTTCGGATTGCAGTTTATCTTGCGCATCAGGGTTCTTGGCTAGAAGCCAGGCGGTAAACGCCAACGCCGTACTCGTAGTTTCGTAGCCGGCTAGCAGAAATGCATAGCAGTTTTCCACCACTTCGTCGCGAGTCAAAAGAGGTCGACTCTTGTTTGCGGCATCGTCACAGCCGGTGCATTCTTTTGATTGATCGAGCAGCAACTGCATTATATCTACTGTTCTGCAGTCCTGAAATATCACTTCAATTTTTCCTTGCTCATCAGATCTTTAATATTTTTCTTGAGATCTTTAGAGCCTCTATTCAAATCCAAAATTGTCCTTAATATTTTTATCAATTTTTCAAGACAGTGCCACGTCTAGGTTGTACAAGGGGAGTTAAAAGCTGGCTGAAATAGAGTTAATGCTCAATGAGACAACTAACGTCTGATTAAAGTCGATATAATTGGCTCTATCTCCAATATTTGTTGCGATTTCGCTTCCAACAAACAAATAATTACTCAGTTAGATTCACATTCTTGCATTAGAATGTGAAAGGCTCGGAGAAAGTTTCAGTTGCTGAGCGCATCAAAACTATACGAATCGGTCTTTAATAACATCATGACTGATGGTTTTCTCGTTGTTCTGAGTTATGCATTAGCTTACCTTGTACATTTTTATACGCTGATCGACAACTTTCTCTAAATTTTTCACCAATATGGCTTCCGGTCGTCCAAAAGAAGTATAGGGGCGGAAGTGTTTCAAGACTGGCATCAAACTCGGCATAATTACTAAATGAATGCGCTTTCGACATCACAGCCAAGTGCTAACTTAAACGCGCCACTTACAACCAAGCTTCATATACCACGATCGTTCCATGTCGAATTCGGCGAACATCTTCCTCACATTCACGTAAAAGGGATCTTGGCGATCCGTTTGACATTTGGAATCGACTGCGAACGCACAAACACCAATCGTATCCAGAGTGAGACCTTGGAAGTCGCTAAAAATGACGTCAAAATAAGTATATATTGGTTCTGGTATTAATGTGTTCTTTCCGATTAGGTGATAATATGGCACATATTGAGTACCCCTCTCATTCTATACACACACACACCACACATGTACTTACTCATAGATATTGAAGGCATTTCCACTTTCGCAGCGGCTTTCCATGATTTCTTGAAATTTCACCACCTTGGAATGAACAGTGTCGTACATCTGCAATGAATAGAGAATATTATACAGCACATAAGCAAAATACACTTTAGCAGACAAACCAATTTCATTTTTCCAGTGCTGAACGCGGGCGTAACGCAATTTCTTGCGTTCTTCCATCTGTCAGTACGCAAATTGAATAGGCTATTCATCATTGGTTTCGTATCGTTGAATTTCGGTTCCTATACGCAAGGTTAGTTAATATTTAACTAATTCAAATACGGGACAATTATTGTACCTCTCTATTGGTGAAATTATTGAACTGCTTGATGAATATTTCTCTAACCGCATCCAAATCCGTAACTACGGTGTAAAATCTGTTACCAATAAACATTCTGCAATAAACGGTGTTAGCTTTAGCCAAAAATTGCTAATTGACTAGGACTGGATTCGAAGAGGCCAAAACCGGCGTCGGAATTTCAAAGAGGTTTGATTTTAGGTTTACAGAAGCCAGCCTTAGAGTGGGATCGGGGGAACCAGAATCGCACTCTCCGCTTTAATCGAATCCAGCCCTATTGTTTACTATACCCAAAGATATTTCCATATTTTTCAGTCCATTGAAGCATGAGTTCGAGTACATTTCCGGTCTGAAATTTGAACAATTTCATATCATCGTTGTTTGTAGCGCATTTGCAAAGCACCTTTTTTGCTTCCATAATTTGATGAATGTTTCCATCGATGTAGTTGAAGGGTGGGCCAGAAAGACCGACTTCTTCGCGAATCGTAAATGTTTTGCTTCGTTCCCTTCAACAGAGAGCATTGGTTCTGATTTATTGATGGAAGTATGCACTTACCAAAGATAGTGTGCAACGTACACGACGCAGAAAAGAAGAGCAATCCAAAACATTTTGCAGCGTCAGCTACGTTTCTTGTATATTGTCGGGCGTCTTTCAATCGAATATTAACAATTCGGACAAATCGCTTCCTTGCAAGGCGCAGAACTTTACCATCTGACGCGATGACCGCCATTTTATACTCGTTGCAACGCGTCAGACAACAGTGACGCGATCAAATTACACTATACTTCCTCGATATTGCTCCGAAGTTTGCTTCGTTGATCGCTGTTTTGCTCCGAAGTTTGTTTTGCTGGTCGCTGTTGCGCTCCGAAGTTTGCTTCGCTGGTCGCTGATATTTTGATGCGTGCGAAAGAAAAATATGCAAATAGTTATCAAGCATCGCATGCAGAGCACATGCGGACCTGCAGTTTAAGAGTGACAAATGTTTGACCACTATTGACTATTTGACTAATTTTTGCCCATCCGCTAACTGGTATTGCTTAGGCGTAATTTTTGTGAAAACTTGCTTCGTTACTATTTCTGTGTAATTCTTTAGTTTGAAAGGTGTTATGCGTAATACATAGTCATGATTTCAGCAATCAAGAATCCTGGTTAAATATTAAAATCTGTAATTTTAGTCGTGTTTTAGCTTGTCTTCCTCGATAGAACTGTAGTATTGTGATAGTAATTGTACTGTACTGTATTGCATTGCATTGTGATTATAGTGATAGTCGTTGGAGATATTTTTCTGTCTGATGGATCAGCAATTTATCGTTAATACAAGTTTAATAAAAAAAGGTCTCAGTTTTTTGTGTTTCAATTCAACATTTTACTTGTGTTTTCGGCCAGTTTATGATATAAAGACAATTATGGGAATAAATGCGCCTTTTACTTCGTGATTCTTGAGCCACTTTTGTGAACAGGAGGTTATTTGTAGCAACATTATTGTCTTAAACCCACCAGAGCAAAAGTGATCAGTGTATAACGCAGAGTAGAGGGCAAAGATCAAATATTTCTTTCAGGAACTGGCATGACTGTGTGGCAGCGATGTGCGAAGTGCACTCGCAAATCACAACCTGTTGCTCATTTGAACCTATACAGTTTTGTATTTGCTAGGATACCTTTTGCAATAAGCACAGTCAAATTATTTCATGATATGCATGTTATCGCTTTGAAAGTGTTCACGTTAATGGCCTTGAGCTATTACCAAATCGATCAGTCGCGGATATAAGATTTCGCACGTCAGCTGCCCCTCGCTCCGAATTAGTAAGCGTATCGAAGTTTGTTATAATATTTTATCGAAAAAACTGTGGATCGGTTTTCACCGACACAATGAAAAGTCAATCAAACAAAGCGCAAACTAATACAGCAAAGTATATCAGCGATGATAACAATATTCTTGTCAACCATCTCAACGATTGCTCAGCACCACATGCACGCCGTTGACTGGACGCAAAAGAATGAGAGATATTTCCACATTCAGTGCAGCCTGTAAATGGACAACTCGAGTTAAGAGAAGGAATAAGTGAATTTTACTCAAAAACTTGCCAAATCGCCTTCGGGCAAGCTCAGATTGAACTTTGACATGAGATGGAAGAGCGCCAGCTTGTATTCCATCTCAGCGAAGCGCAGCCCAACGCAGTTTCGAGGGCCATGGCCAAACGGCATCCACGCCATCGGGTGTCTGTTTTCATTCTTCGACAAAAATCTGTAATTTCCTACTTTAGTCATTGCGGAAGCTCAAAGCAGTCGCATAATTACCGCTCTGGATCGAACTTTTTCGGCTCGGGCCAAACCTCCGGGTCTTGGTGGACGACATGAACGGGAGTGATGACGTTTGTACCTTCAGGAATGCTGTAACCCAAAATTTCCGTTGTCTTTACGCAAGTTCGACCAGTGAATCTAAATTAAAATCTTCGCCACTTTGGTCGTTGGTATGCGATAAGTTAGCTTACAATACGACTGGTGGATAAAGTCGAAGAGATTCTTTGAATACCGCGTCCAAATATGGCAATTTCATTAGCGCCTCGTATGGTATCTGAAGTTGCACGATAGATAACTGCGTCAGTTCAAGACGGATATTTACCAAACTAGACACATCAAAAATCTACTGCATTATTTTTTGTATCAGTTCATAGTCACTGTAAGAAAATTATGTTTCATCAGCTTCGATTCTAATTATAGAAAGGTTCGGTTTATAATGTACCAAAAGTTCTAGAGTTTTCGTTACTAACAAGATATTAAGCTTTCTTTTTCAACATAATTTGTTTGACCGCATAGTAATGAGCTCTTATTTATAAGAAATCCCGACAATAATAGAATAATATTAAAAAATTTGCAAACCTTGTCACCAAATTCGCTTATATGCTGATCGACTTCGGATTGCAATTTGTCCTGAGTGTCAGGATTCTTTGCTAAGAGCCAGGCGCTGTACGCCAATGCCGTACTTGTGGTTTCGTAGCCGGCTAGCAGAAATGCATAGCAGTTTTCCACCACTTCGTCGCGAGTCAAAAGAGGTCGACTCTTGTTTGCGGCATCGTCACTGCCGGTGCATTCTTTTGATTGATCGAGCAGCAATTGCATTATATCAACGCTTTTGTAATCCTAAAAATGATACGCTTAACAGCATTGCCTATTGATTAGACGAATAATCTTAGCGTGATTGGTGATTGGGACTGATTTTTAATCAATCTTACTTATTTATCTAGGGTGCAATATGTCTTGTTTGCAATGACAGGCGGTAATTTTCGGATTTATTCAATTTGCAGACAAAGAAGATCCGTTTCTGATGATCTAATGACAAATTCTTCTTACTTCTCGAAATTAATCAACAGCTTATTGTTGATTTTTCTCATGTGGAATATCTTCCGCAGTGTAGGAAGTAGGTTAAAAGATGTAGAAACTGGTGTTTTATACAGTGAAACCTTCAAAAGTGCAATAGTCAGTAATTTACCTTGTACATTTTTATCCGCTGATCGACAACTGTCTCCAAATTCTTCACCAATATCGTTTCTGGTTGTCCAAAGGAAGTGTAGGGCCGGAAGTATTTCAAAACTGGCATCAGACTCGGCAGCATCACTGAAACAGTAAGTAGAACATACCTCTGCGAAAGAGAAAGGAATATTTGCTCTCACAGCCAAGCCGCATGTACAGTGACTTGTCTACGTCGAATTCAGCGAACATTTTCCGCACATTAACGTAGAATGGATCGTTGCGATCCGTCTGGCACTTTGAATCGACTGCGAATGCACAGACGCCGATCGTGTCCAGTGTCAAGCTTTGAAAATCGCTGAAATTTTTCATATTAAACTCCGCGTGTAAGCGTGTCAGTCGATCAACTATTACTCGTAAATGTTAAATGATGTGCCGCTTTCGCATCGGATTTTCATCATTTCTACGAAGTTCATTACTCTGAAGTTGACTGTGTCATACATCTGAAACGTAATCAAATGCAGGTGAAAGTTGAAAAATCGATTAAAAAAATGTCGAACCAAACGCATTTTTCCCGTACTGAAGGCGGGCGTAACGCAATTTCTGGCGTTTCTCCATCGGTCGCCACGCACGTTAAATAAGCCATTCATCATCGGTTTTGTATCGTTGAATTTCACGTCCTTTTAGAAAGAGAGAGAGAGAGTTACGCATCTGTAGCAAACGGTGGGATGCACTGTAAAGCTTACCTCTCGATTAACAAAACTGTTGAATTGTTTCACAAACACTTCTTTTATAGCGTCCAAATCCGTAACCATCACATAAAATTTGGCGCCGATGAAAAGGCTGCAATTGTATGTTACTTGCAGGAATCAGTCACTTCTGTTCTGCACTTGTACGTACCCATATATTTTTCCATATTTTTCGGTACAGCTTGGTGCGAAATCGATGTCTGTTCCATTCTAAACGACTCTAATTTTAAAATACTCATAGGACAATTACGCACCTTTTTTGCTTCCATAATTAGGCTAATATTTCCATCGATGTAGTTGAAGGGCGGGCCAGAAAGACCGATTTCTTTACGGATTGATTATT